>JARHVA010005644.1:920000-1025000 GCA_037957365.1 Torreya grandis
TCAATAGTTGTGAAGACATTACCATTAATATTATTTATATATTATATAAGATAATATTTATATATATTTGATATAATATGTATTAATATATACTAAATATAATTATAAAACAAAAATTTACAATTCCTTTGGCTTTCTTAGCACCTTGGAGGCAACTGTTAGTTTAATTATGATGGCCAAAAAGAGATTTATCAGTTAACCAGTATGAATAAATGGAAAATAAAGAATGGAAAAGAAATGGCATGGAAAAGGTTTCTTTTTGTAAGAATTAGCACATTTGGTAAAGAGAAGGATTTAATAGATAAAAGCATTATCATTTTGTTTATCTGCAAGGGTAAATAATTATGGCTTAACAACTTGGAGATAGAGAAATATCCATTGTAACCTACACTTATTCAGTATAAAAGATATATAGATTAATGTGATAGTGCTAGGATCTAAGCCAATACCCACAAAAATGTTTTTGGGTTGCTATGTTACTGAGCTATTTCTCTTTATCCTCACATCACTTTCCTTTACCCCTTCCTTTGCCATTTCATCAGTAAGAAATCACTACGCATTTTCCTTCAGATTTGAATATTTGTGTTTTTTTATAGTTCCTTTGGAAGGGATTCCAAAAAATCTAATGTGGTTTTACTGGATATTTTGGTCCTAGATTTAAACAAGGTTGTTTTCCTACTTGTTGGGTTTTATTTATTTTGGCCTCCAAATTTTTTTTTATGCCTTCTACATGCTCATGAATAGGTTCAAACTGAATATTTTTGTTAGGTTTTCTAAATATAGAGGTTTTGCATTGTCAAGAATTAATGGAATATTTCTAACCTGATCATTGTTTAATACTTAAATTCATATATTAATTTACTTATATCATCAGTTCATAAAAGGAAAAGCTATATTTTTTACCATAGAATAGATGCAAGTTTTATCATTTAAGGCATTTCATTTGTCCAATTAAGAGGATGTAAAGATGAGGTACATCAGAGGGAGAGGGAGAGGGAATACCCAAATATAGAGGAGGTTGGGTAGGGTAAATTTTATCCTTCAGGAATGTTTCCTATTTCTCTAATCCTTCATTTCTCTATTGGATGTGTAAGAGATGCCTTTTGACTCTATTCTTTTATTAAGGTTGACATATTTTTAAGCCCATGATTTTGTGTGTATATCACACTTTAAGAGTTTTTTCAATTTGTTAGTCATAATCTTAGCTTATAGGGGCTTCTTAGTCCTTTGAATTTCTAAATTTTATCAATGGTATACAACTTTTCAAAGATATACTAGTTGTGATTTCTATGATGTACATTAGAAACCATCATGAATGTAATTTTTTAAGGAAATATACATTATCGAATATGCCCCTCCATTTGGTTTGATATGGATACGGGCTGGATACATATGGGATATGTGTAAGATATGCCCTACCGCCTATGGATACATCTATAAATATTTAGACATATCCTACCCATATCCACTATATATCCAGTAGTTTTTTTTTTCTTTTTTACAATTTTACCTAATAAAAAGTCAAACACAAAATTCAAAAAAAAAATTAAAAACAAAATAAAGTATGAAAACCTATATACAATTTCAATGGTTGGCTATGTTTTCAAAATGTGAGCCTCAATCAATTCATCTGTATCTTATTTATTAGGGACATATACAATAGCTATGAACATTTCCAAAGTAAGTCAGTAAGTCTTCCAGTTATTGGATCATGTTTCAGCCTTACTAAAAAAAAGTAAATAAATGTTTGTAACATGATAAATATGAAGGAGAGGTTAAATTCAATCATTTATTTTTTTGGCTTATCCTTTATGTCCCAAGAATATGATTCTCCAAGACTCTTTTAGTGTAGTACATATAATATGATCATTTGCCCAGGTATAATATGAAACTCAACTTGTGAATAAGCTCAAAGAAGAGAACAATCCATAGTCTTGAGTTGATTTAACACCAGATCATCTCACTGTAATCTTCACCAAATTGTAGATAGTGAATTTTTTGTCTATATTTTTTTCCATACATTGTAACACTTGCAGTATGTACTTGTGTGTTCTTGATTACATGACTGTGTCTAAGTTCTCACATTTGGTACCTTCTTTGTATGGATAGTTTTAATGTCATTTCTTATTTACCTTATTATCACTTAGATTGTAAATGATGAAAATAATAAGTTGTAGAACTATGTATATTTTGTATTCTATAAAGTTTTACTACCATATCATATTCTTAAGGTTTGTTGTATTAAACCTATAGCATTTTAATCTAGAAACATAGAAACTTGGTAATACATTGAATTTTCTTAATTCACTTTGATTATTTTAAATTTGATTATCCTACTACCTTTTACATTTGAAAATAATAGATGAAATATATATATATTTATTGCATAAATGTTGTTGTAGAAGCTTGGGTACTCTATAGCATGCCTTGATTAATGTCTTTACAAGAGTCAATAGTTAACACAATCTAGAATAAAATAAAAATATAAGAATAATCATACCAATAACAAAGATGGTCTCAATAATAATTGTAGTACTAAGTGAGTTCTTCAATTTTTTATTTATGTCTGATAAGAAAACACCATATAGACACCAATATTTTCTTGTTAAAGGGTTATCCATGTACAATAGGTACTATTAAAAACTCACTTGGATAAATATAAGGTAAGCCATATTATAATCAAGTACATGGTAATAAAGGCTTATTTTGTTTTAAATAGATTAACACCATAAAATTACAACATGGATATATTTAGGAACCTCAATGTGGTGCTAACAACTTAGAATATATTGAATTGTACAATACTTATATGGGTTGATATTAAAAGAAATAATCAGTACCAATCAAACTAGGATATAAAAAATATCCATATAACTAGAAAATCAAATTTTCACAACATGAATCTTATTCATGGAATCAAGTAAACATGAGGTAACTAATTATATAAATGTATGGTTCACTAAACCATAAACCACTTGTGCATAAGTGTTGGTTCTCAAGTAAAATATATCCATAATGTAGTCATAAGTAATACCAATTTTTAATGTTAGTCCATATGATACATATAACTCATTACTAAACTAGAAAGCTAAATAGATGATATGAAACAATCAAAATATATCATGACATCATCTAAATAATAACCTCAAACAAAATAGATTTATCCCATTAATCATAATGTATTCTAAATTAGTCCTTAAATTTAACTTGTCAAACATTGAAATGATTAATTACTAGTTTTAACATAACTATTGGAGTTACAATAAGATTTTCCATTAATCAATATCATTTAGTCTACATAAAACTAGAATAAGATGTAATTAAAACATCATCAAAATATCATAACACAAAGGATAATTTTAACTAATCATTATAGATTGATTATATAACCAACACTCCTTCAAGTTCCAACTACAAACATACTATCCAAGATACCAAGTTGAATTATATCCAAATATAAATTAGACCATAAAAATATCCCTGCATGGATTTTGTAAAACATTTACAATTATACAAAGGACAAGGATTCTTAAAGTTTTAAATCTTAGCCCACATAATTATAGTGTTTATAGACCTATGCCCATCCATTATTAAATTCTCTCTACCTTTTTTATTTTTATAAAATACGAACACTAAGCTTTAGTGCATTAACAATACATTGAATATTTAGTCGAGTAAAATAAAACATAAAAAGGTGAAAATTATTTACCCAAGGTATGATATAGTGGTGAATTTAAAAAATTTCAACATACCCTGAATAAAACTTAAGCAGTTCATTAAACCCCCCAAAAAATTTAAAATTAAATATTTAGCCTTACAAAGGCTTAATAGATAATGCAATAGTTTGAACATCTCTACGGAGGATCTTGGAAACTATGTAATGTAATATACTATAATTTTTTTTTCTTTTCACAACCTTTTGTTAAAAATGTCAAAGGATCTCATCCCTTATTTTATACAACTTTCACTAGATATTAAAATGCACAGTACCATCCTAGAAGATATGAAGGGTAAGAAGAGAAATCCTCGACCTATATTCCCAAGGTAGAATTTATCTATGATTATATGTATACCCATATTTGAATACATATAAAAATATATGCCTCATCTCAACAACAAATTAATGGTAGAAACAACTGATATATTTATGTATAGGTAAAATTACATACATATAGAAATGTATACCTCATCTCAATAATAAACTAATGGCTTAACAAGATCTTTAATATCCCAAGAAAGTTAATACTAAACTAAATAGTTGTTTAGGCTTTAAAGGAAAATATATCTTGAAACCATAATGGTCCTACTTTGTTCCTTGTTTACTTCTCCTGCCACAAGCATTCATGTTGAGATTTGTCTCTCACAAATATATTTTTATAATATCAGGTGTGTAATTGTCAAGTAGTAGATATTAATGCCCATAAATAGATTCCTTAAAAAGTTATAAAATCCATTAATATCCCATGATTACAAATTTATCATGACCTAGATACTTAGGGTTTCCTTTTCCATACTTGGTTGTGATACCTTCAACAGGCTCCCAAACTAAATAAAGCTTATTTTTTAATATCACTCTTAGACCAAATTAGGTTGTTATTAATCAAATAAAAATTATTTAATCATTTAATCTTTTTTAATGTCTCAAAAAAATAAAAGAAATGCAATAATTACCATTATATTAACTAAGTTCAAGGTCCTTATTCGTAAAACCATGATTTATAAACCACTTTATTACAAAGGACCAAGTCTTAATTCATGTTTTGATTAAACCAAGGTAAAACATAAACTTAGTAGAGCATGTCAAAAAACTAGAAATAATACCAATCTCGAGTAATTTTATTCTAGATCATCTTTGTTATTGGTATAATTACTCTTGTATTAGAGGCTCTGACCTACAAAGATGATTTTCAAGAAGAGAGAATCCAACATGGAGATAGCTCTAAAAGATACGATCCCAAAGCCATTTTATTAAATATGAAGCTCCAAAATATTTTAAAAAAGACAACCACATGTTCAAGAATCAAGAGATAATTCAAAGGGTAGAACATCAAACATCAAGAGTGGGAATAGGAGTGGGAGCATCTTCTCACTCCTCTAATTTGATAAATAATGTGCATTGCACCAACAATAATAAGGCCTACTAATGTATTAAAATGATAAAAACTAATCAAGTTATTTATATGAACATTAAAGTACTAACCACCATTTATAATATTTTATAAGATTGAATTCAAATACTTAAGGTAGACAATTTTTATTTTATGCATGAGATCACAAGCAGTTACAGAAGGAGAATGGAAGAGTGAGCCATCTTTGTTCTGATGTCTTAAAACTTTGTTCCAATCAAATATGCTCTAAATTCCCAGATAAGAGGTAGATACATGGCATCTTGACGCTTGTCAAATAATTTTTACACTTAAAATTTTTGAGTTATATGAGTTTAAAATAGTATCAAATTACATCATAATCATGAAGAGACATGTGGCATGATATCAGGCTTGCCAGTCGCACAATCATAAACCTGTCAAATGTGTTAGTCTGGATGTCAGAGCTCTAAGGCCTTTGAAAACACCCTTGAGATTCCCTTTAAGTTACTTCAAGGCCCCTCAAGGTATCTCCTAGGAGATACCTTTAAGGGCCGTAGGAGATACCTTACTAAAAGCATATACCCTTAGGAGATACCTTGTAGTACGTTCGGGGTATCTCCTAGGAGATACTTTGAAGATAATACAAGGCCCTTTAAGGTATCTTAGGACATAAATTGACCCAAAACATGCCTTGAAGTTATTATAAGTCCCTTCAAGGTATCTTTTAAGGGACTTATAATACCTTCAAGCCACGTTTTGGGTTAATTTATGTACTACGATACCTTGAAGGGGTTTGTATTACCTTTAAAGTATCTCGTAGGAGGTACCTTGAATGTAATACAAGGTATCTCCTAAAGGTATATCCTTTTAGTAAGGTATCTCCTAAGGCCCTTTGAAAGGAACTTGTAATACCTTCAAGGCACATTTTGGGTCAATTTATGTCCTAAGATACCATGAAGGGAGTTGTATTACCTTCAAGGTATCTCCAAAGAGATACCTTGAATGGACTACAAGTCCCTTGAAGGTATCTCCTAGTACCTTCAAGGTTACCCTTGAAGGTATTACATGTCCCTTCAAGGTATCTCAAGGTGTCTCCTAGGAAATATCTTGAAGGGACTTATAATACCTTTAAGGCACGTTTTGGGTCAATTTATGTCCTAATATACCTTGAAGGGACTTGTATTACCTTCAAGGTATTTTTCTAGGAGATACCTTAAACATACTACAAGGCCCTTGAAGGTATCTCCTAGGAGATACCTTGAATGGACTTGTAGCTTGAAGGTATTATAATTCCCTTGAAGGTATCTCTTAAGAGACACCTTGAGATACCTTGAAGGGAAATTAATATTTTCAAGGTTATCCTTGAAGGTATTACAAGGCCCTTCAAGGTATCTCCTATGAGATACCTTCAAGGGCCTTGTAGTACCTTCAAAGTATCTCCTAATAAATACATTGAATGTACTACAAGTCCCTTCAAGGTATCACCTAAAATGTTCCTCTCATGGTATATTTTAAGACATACATTGACTCACAAATCTATACCCATACAATAGTAAATAAAAATACCTTCATGGTATCTTCAAGCAGATATATATTCATTAAAATTACATGTTTAAAAAACCACCCTCTTAAATCAAATTCAAATGGTTTAAAATCTAACATATTATATCTATTTTTTATAAAAATAAAGAGATATATCGAAGTACCATGGAAATGACACCATAAAGGTATCATTAAATATATATTTTAGACCTAAAATACATCTCCATAAAATATCTCTCAATGTTTCACTAGAGATATACCTCACATGGTAACTCTTAAGAAATAAGTCAACCCTCAAAACCATCACTATAAACATTTAAATAATACTAACTCAATCCATCTCCTATAAATATATTACATATTAATCGTATGCTTTTCAAAACCTATCTCTTACATAAATTTGACATGATTTCAATCTTTACATTTTAAATCCAAATTTTATAAGATGGGAGAACTCTACAAAGTATCTTCTAAGATATACATTGAGAGGTATTGCCTATGAGAACCTTATCAAGGTATGACCCAAGTCACTCAAAATAAACCTATTAAAATGACATTAAATTCACCTTAAAGATACCTTTCAAGGTATTTTTAAAAATATACTTAGACCATAAAATTAATCAATGTAAAAAATTAAGTAGTACTACATTCAAGGTAAATCCTAGATGTTAATAGTTTCATTTAAATTATATGATTTCCAAACCTACTCCTTATATCAATTTGTCATGACTTCAAATGCAACATATTTTACTCAAATTTAATAAAATAAGATACCTCTCAAAGTAACTATAAATATATACTTTGTCCCTTAGATCCAACACCATAAACACATAAATAGTATTACTTTCAAGGTATATACTAGATGATATCTCTTGCATCAAAATCATATGTTTCAAAAATATAGACCTTATACCATATTGACATAATTTCAAATCTACTATATAGTATTTTTTTTTTAAATGTAATATATCTGTCATACACCTTAGACTCAAATTCTACACCATTAAGTAAATAATAATTAATACCTTCAAGAAACTTCCTAAGTGATACATCAGGCATAAAAAATATATGTTTTATAAACATGCCCCTTAAATCAAAATGGTATGATTTCAAAGCTAACATATACTAGCAAAATTTTATAAAATGTCATCTCAAGGTATATCTTGAGAGATAACTTGACATCCAAATCCACAATCATCAGTAAATAAATAGGACTATTTTAGGGTGTCTCCTTGACAATACATCTTATATTTAAATTAATTATTTTAAAAACCCACCATTTATATCAAAATACATTATATTAAATTAGCATTTACACATTTATCATTACATTATATATCTCTAAGGTGTCTTTAGGGTCATATTACTTGCATATAAAATGATATGATTTCAAAGCCAATAACTTCTATCAAGATATTATTAAATAAAATATATCTCTCAAGGTATCGACCTAGAGATATGAGAAGTATTTTCTATTAGAAACTTTTCAAGGTTTGTCTCAAGAGACACCTTGGAATCAAAATTTATTGTCATCAATAGGAAAACATTGTGTTTGCCTTTAAAAAATGTGCATATGTTATTTACACCTATGAATGTTATCATGGTCCAATATTTTTTTATTTTTGACATTATTTCAACATTTTCCTACAAAATTTAGTATGTCATACCATTCAAGCTAAACTTAATGTTAAGTTTAGAGTTAAAATTTAATTATTTGTATCTAATTAAAAAACTTAAACAATGTTATTGGAATTTCCTATGTAAATTCTCAAGGCACAAATCTAATGCCAAACTAATAATGAAAGAAATTCAAATTACATTAAACTAATTTTGAAGTAGTGGCTTAGCAAGAATAGAACCTTTTTGGAACATTTAATGCCAAAAGAGTGCCATTATTAAGATTCATGTTATACACTCTCCCTAAAACCTTCTTATCTAATCTTTTGTTGTTAGCACTGAATTATCCTAAAGCCTTGCTAATTTTGATAGTAGGAGTAAAGGTCATTGTCACACATTTGTTAACTACATTGATAGATTTAAAATTAATATTTAATACAAAAAAATCACTTAAATAGGGATTCACTTAGGTCTGTCACTATTGAAGTTGATTTTAGTGCAACCAAATTGATTATGAGAATTCATGTTATCAAATTCAGTGATGCAAGCAAATGTAAGAAAAAACTTCTTTTCCTAAAGTCAAAGAGTGACAAATTTGGGTTAAATCAGAAGCCAAAAACACCAACAATCAATCAGGTCTTATTCAAGATGTTAAAAGAGGGAAAGCTTTGACCATATCAAGACTAGACCTTGGAGACTAAACAAACCCATCAAGAGGAAAATTCAAGAGAAAGGACATAGTGACTTAAAGGCTTAGGGTCATAGAACTTCATTAGTCATAAAATTGTGCCAATAACACTTAATTTGGACCAATATTTAATAAATACATTGACATATTAAAATCATATGATTTGATGACTAATAAATGCATGGGGACCATTTTTAAGTGTCTACGTATCCCTATTTATCTACTTTAGATTGACGATTACTTAATTAAGGTAGACTATCATATCGATAATTTTTATAATCATTTCTATATTTAGTAGCTTTAAATAAGTTATTACCTTTACCATTTGAATTGCACTTTCACTTTTTATTAAATCATAGCACTCTAAATTATTTATTAAATTCATTATAAAATCTTTGATCACATAAGACTCATGTAATGGTGACATTTGGCATAATCACGTTGAGTCACTTTCTTCAGAGATTTCATACAATGACTTTTGGTGGCTCAGTCTTTGGGTGAATGAGATGATGACATTTGTCATGATATCACTTGAACACTTGCCCAGAGATTTCATACATTATGTTAAATCTATCAGTATTTCAGTAAATGAGATGGAGACAATTGCCATAATACTTTGATCTTCACCATCTTTATTCATTTATTTTCTATCTTTAACATATAATGTTATTATTATTTGTCTTAAAGTTGTGGCTTAACATTTAGAAAAAACCTTACGTAGTTTTAAAATGTATTTGAGTCTTAAACTGTGCTTTGTATTAACTTGTGCAATATGGTTTGTGTTGTTTAAACAAACCTTGCTTGGCATGTCTTTCTTATTTGAATTGTATGTCATTTAATTCATTATTTGGATTGAGGAATTTTTTTAGGATCTCAACCCACATAGGGGTCATGGTAATTAGTTTAGTGTGTTTTATTTGAAGCCAATGACTTAAGGGTCATGGTATTGGCTTGAATTACCATGAAGGAGGGTTGATATGCTTCATTTGGTTTTTAAGGTTGTTGCATTCATTTTGGAACTCAGTCTTGGAGGGTTTGGAACCTTGGGTAATTTTTTATAAAATATTTGGCCTAGAAGATAAGGGGAATGTGAAGCAGTTTTGCATAAGGATTTTTGGGGGCAGGAATTATAGTTGAATGCATTAATCTTGATGACCATGTAGGAGTTGTGGAGAGTTATTTAGGGTTTATTTTTGTGTTTATTATGTGATTGGTTTGTGTTAATTTATATGATGTTTTTATATTATGGACTGGAAGAGTATAAAAAACTATAGTGATTGACTTCCATCAACCAAGTGAGTGATGTATTTAAAAGTATGTGTTTTTCTAGAAATAAAATTGAATGGAAAAATGTTAGGGCTTTAACTAAAAATATTTGCATCAGTTGGTTTTATGGAAAACCCTAACTTGGGCCATGAATTTGGGTTTATGTTATCTTCATTTTGAAACATGGTATCCATGAACGGATTGGCCATGTCCTGGTTAAGCTTTTATAACATTCATTTTGGCTGGTTATTTCATATATTTTGACTATTTAAGTCACTACATATTTTATTATGAATAATATTTTAGAGGTTTTTTTCAGGTTTAAATTATGGTTTAATTCATTGTGTTATATATTTTTTAATTCATTGAAGATCCATTTTGGCTATGGCTTGATTCAATGGACTATGTGTAATAATTTTTTTTTATTATTTTAAAAAAACACAGTTGGGTTTTTTTTACCAACTGTGTTTGACTTATTATCAAGTAAAAGATTTGAATGGGTTGTTTAGAATCCATTGTGACCTTAATATATAGTGACCGTGTTATTTTTTTATTGACACAACTACATTTTGTTATTATTTGGGTTGTGGTATAATATAAAAGCAATAACGACTTTATGGCGACTATTGGTTTGTTTGTTTTTTTTGGATTAGCTTTATTTTTTTAATTTTATGGTTATATTATGGAAGACATATGTCTTGGATATGTTAAATATGAACCAAGGTTTTGATTTGGTTTATTACTTTGTAAACCCTAACTATGTACAACCAAAGTTAAGGAAATAAAGTTAAAGAAAAATATAAAGGGAAAAGACTTGTTGGTTATTTTGGACTATAGCTAATATGGGGACAAGGACCATAGGTATCCCCATAGGGGTTCAAAATAATTATATGGGCTTTTTAGAAAATAAATAATTATGGTTATTTGATTCTGCGTGTATGATTTTTGAATTTTGTAGATTATTTGATCATGGTTTGTTGACCTGAGTTTATGAAATCATGTTGAATTATTAGATTAATTTAGGAAGTGATAATTATAATTATTATCATTCATGATTGTGTTGAAATTTTTGGGGTAACTAATCTATTTATTATTTTAATTATTATGATTTTGTAAATGATACAATTCGATCTTTCAGTTATTATTATAATGTTTAGTAAAGTCAATTTTGGTCAATAAGGTGACCTAAAGCTTTACGTAAGTTTTATTTCAATTAGTTGATTTTGTTATCTTATTTTTATGATTTTTATTTTAAATCATCAACATAAATTAAATTATTACGTGAAGATGACTACCATAAAGTAGATTTATGAGCCATATTATATTCTAAAATAAAATATGACCCATAAATCAAAAAACTCAGGAATACAGTTATAGTCATAATCAAGTACCAAGTTAATCTCTCTCTCTCTCTCTCTCTCTCTCTCTCTCTCTCTCTCTCTCTCTCTCTCTCTCTCTCTCTCTCTCTCTCTCTCTCTCTCTCTCTCTCTCTCTCTCTCTCTCTCAGACACACACACACACACACACACACACACACACACACACACACACACACACACACACACACACACACACACACACACACACACACACACACACACACACACACACACACACACACACACACACACACACACACACACACACACACACACAAGTTAATAAAATACAATGAAAATAAATGTAATGTTTCTACTTATATAAAAAATTAATGTGATAAGGTAAGGATTGATTCAAAAGTTTATAATATTTTTTCTTAAATGTTCTCTTAAGCCATGCATTGAATATTTTTATGATCTTATCATACTAATGTTTCAAATAGATGATCAATTACCTCCTATGAATGATATTTGAAAAATAATTACCATTCATACTAGTCATATTATATCAATAATGTATGTTATTGGTGACCTTTAAAATTAATTTCTCAGTCTTGCTTTACAAACTAGATCTTGTTGTGTGAATGTGAAATATAATGTTGCCTTAAGAAATCCTCTTACATGATTTATATAAGAACATCCATAACCAAATAATTTAATTATTAATACAATAACCTTATTTTATGGTTGTGGAGATATTTGTTCTCTTTTAACTCAATATGTACTTTCTTTTATAGAATGGGGAAATTATGGATGTATTATTTTAAAATATTTCCATATAAGTTTCACACAAGATGATCCATAATGGTTTTATATTTTATCTAGTGACTAATTACCTAACTATAAAATGTTATAAGATGTAATTTTATCCTATTTTCATAAGCACATAGCACCTAATTTAGAATTAGAACATATACAAGGTTTACAAGAGGGTCATGATGAGCTTATAAAAAATTAAATTTTATAATTCAATAATACTATTCATTAACATACCAACCCTTATATTTGAAAGTAATTTATCTTCAATAGGGTTCTTTTGTCTCCACATAAATAAATATCCATTCATACAATTTATGTTTTTTAGAGGAATTATACATGGACGTGTTAAAATATGCATGCGATAGAAATATACAACACATAAGGATACTAAAACAAATGAATAAAGGCCATCATCACATAAGAAGAAAGTTACCAATAAATAATGGAATAAAATTTAACATATAAGAAAGTATCCCAATTAAAGTCTCTCATAGGATGGATGAATCAATAGAAATAATAGAATAAAGGAATTTAATTTTAAGGTACTCAGCATAAGGAAATGATCAGTTTACACAACACCATTACAAGGAATAAATTTAATTTACATAAAAGGCAACCATTTAAGTTTGATATATTTAGAGATCAAACACATGGCATTATACACACATTATTATATGTGAAGTTGATCACTCTCCATATTAATTAATATCATTCTCATCATCATCATGAGTACACAAATAACAAATATTTTCCATGTATCATTTTATTAATGTAAATTGAGATAATGACTTCTATGAAGTGGTAGAAAATATTACACAACTTATAGATAAAAGGATTATTAAATTTCAAAGTAACAAAACAAATGTGAAAGATAATATGGTCCATGATACAATCACATATATTTTTATGCAGACATGTGTACCAAAACAAAAGTACCAATCTTAAATTAAAGGATATGAACATGTAATTCATACTTAAAATATATAAAAACAACATCAAAAACATCAACCACAAATATCAAAGATAACCAATATATGTGTGAATAATTATAAGAATACAAATCCAAAGATTCAATATCTAAAGGTAGTTATAATGATGATCATTATGATACATAATTTAAATTATACACAGTGTCATGATTAAGAATGGGTCAATAAAAAAATCATATACAATGACACTACTTCATAGTCTTGGATATAAGAGAAATATTTACAAGCTAAATTAAGAATAGTCAAATAATTCAATGGACATACTCATAACACTCTTTGGAATAAAGTGTTGCCTCTCTAATTTTGTTTACCAAGCACATGGGTTTTCAATATGCTATTAGGATGCCTATGTTTATAAAATCATTAAATGGTACCATCTATAATACATATATGCTTCAAGTACATATATTGAAGTCAAGTGGTCAATGTTCAAGGCATTTATATGACTACCATATACAGTTAATGGTAACTTCTCCTCCTCTCCCTCCACGACCGAAATTAATCATTGTATATTTTTAAGAGCGCAATATAGAAACAAAAATTTCACCTAATCAAAAGTGAAGTATAAATATAATTAATGCACCCATTCAAGAGCATAGTGTAGAATCAATTGTGGCATATATCTAAAATATTTTTATACTTCTAGTTCAAAGTAAATTGGTACACCTTCTTATGTATAAATATTCTAAAATGCATTATAAGGTAGAACCTCAAATAATTTAATGTGTTCCACATTGAACACATGAAGTAAGGACTTTTACTATTATACATTTGAATCTACCAATTATTTCATATTCTCAAGTTACACATTTTGCAAAAGGTTATATAAATAGTGATCAAGGTAGTTACATTAGATCACTCGATGCCTTTTCACTTTTAGATACACCTATTTATAGCACTTTTTGCAAACAAAAATTCATCTTCACCATATTGGATCCAAACACATGCTATGGTCCTCCCATTTGTGGGATAAAAGGCTAGTTCCCTTTACAAATAATTTCATAAAATATAAAGAAAATCAAATATTGCAAAATACCTAAACATTAAAAATAATTTAAAAAAGGGAAAAAGGACTTCGGCATGACCAAAGTTTCTTGTTTTATTATTTATATATGCTATTTGTCACATATTTTGGTACAAAGATATTCATATATAAGGTACACTATGATAGGTTATATGTATTTATGACCTTAAATGCAAAATTTATCTATGTACCTTAAAAGTCTCTTGATAATCATTCATATTTTACATTGTGTTACACATGTTATTTTGTTAAAATAAAAAATTGATACATATGGATGGAATAGATTAGTTTTCACTTGTTTTATGATCCTTCAATAATATTTATTTTCCTACATGATAAAATAGACATTACATGTTTATTATGTGTGGATATTAGCCCTTGTATGTAAATTGTTTGAACATATCTATGAGATGTTGTTTGATATGCATGACATTTGAACATGTCCATTTATTGTGGCCCTTGGTCCTCTTATTTTATGTTACATTTGAACATGTCCTTTATTTTTGACATTACTAATGTCACTTATATGCAACCTTTGGCCTTGTTTATTACAATGAACATTTATATGCATGTCCATTATATATGAGCCTTGGCCTTATTGTATGACATTTGATGTTGTGTTTTTTGTGATATTTGAGATTGATTCTAGTGGTGACATGATACATATCATTCACTTTTAATTTAGGTATGGATATGTTACTTAATTATTTAATGTTATATCTATCTAGACAAAAACTTATGTTGGGTCCAACATTCCCCATTACTCAAAATCTCACATGGGGACCCTTTTGTTATAACATAGTTGTTTTATTTTGTTGTTCTTGCTTGATTACATGGCCTCATTTATGAATACTACATAAATTGCTTATTATAGGTTCCCATCTTAAGGTTCCAAACTTTTGGATGTGTTTAATGAAATTAGATAACCTTCAGTTGACCATTTATTCCTAATGATTAGACAATCCTTTTTAAAGTTTGAACTACAAAAGATTGGATTTTTGAAGTTTCCTTGAGTGATTCAAACTTTTATTCATCATTGGGTTATATATTTTACATGAACTCAATAATCCTAGTTGAAGTGGTGTTTCATATTTTCATTTTATTATTATTTTGCTTTAGCAAAGAATTTTGGCTTCAATATTAAAGTATTGTTGTAACTTGTTCACTATCCATTTGTATTATTATTTTAGACATCTCATCTCTAAACGTGAATGTAACCTTTTATAGGGGGGAAGTTCAATAGTTTTATTTCATTGGATAATAGAGTTTGATATTGAGTTACTTTGATTGAATTATGACATTTATTCATACATATCTAGTTTAAATTATATTTTAAATGGTCATATTATAGGTTGAAATATTCATTTAGCTTTCAAATTGATTTGTTTCACTCAAAATTGTTCTTGTTTGGTCAAGTTTTTATTTAAATTAGAATTTATTTATGCATCTTCAAGCCTTGATTATATAAAATTTTATTTTTTCTAATGCTTTATTTGGAATGGTTTTATCATTTAACACATTAATTATTTCTCAAAGTCATATTTTGCATTATTTTTATTCTTAGAGATATTATGAAGAATCCAAGCCATCAATTTTTATTGTATATTTAAATATCAAACATTTATAGTCTATAGGGGCATTAAAAAATGATTAAGTCTTTCTCATGGCCTGAATTTATGCATTTATAATGCATGTCATAAATTTGGAAACCTGAGTGATATGCAACTTTTTAGAGGTAGTAAACATCCTAAAGAATTATAGGTTTTGAAGATTCAATATTGTGACACATGGACAAATATTGGGTAGTCATAGTTTAGAAGGGAAAGTCTAAAGTTTTGAATTATTCACAAACCCAACTTTCATGATCATGACACATAGAGGTAGATTGACAATCAAAGCTTGGGGAGGGTAGAGGACAAAGTTAAGAATATTATAACTATTAAAATATTCTCATAGCTTGATGATTATGACACATTAATTCATCTCAAGAATCTAAACTTTTGAGGGAGGTAGTCAACAATTTAAATTTTTTTGAGTTTATGACTTTTATGAACCATCCACATGGCAGGTTTTCAAGCAATCTAAGTGAAGCCAGCTTTTATATTTTGTCTTGAATCCTGAAGATCAGAGATTATGCCCTATAGCATGATTTCATAGAGTAGGAATTAGAACATCAAATATAGTGCATGAAGTTTTGAGGCTCGAAGGCCCACAATGATGCCATATGGCATCATCATGGAGCTCTAAGAACTCTGAGGGTTGATTCAAACAATACAAGCCTCTGATGCAAGATTAAATTCAAAGGTTCCATGTGGTAATATTAATGGTTTAGAGATCACTCAAAATTATAAATAAATAGATATATTCCTATAAAATTGACTAAATTTCAAAGGAAGAGAAACATTGAGATCATGCCATGTGGCATGATCTCATTCAATCAGAGCATATCATTTTTTTAAAATGGTTAAGTGTCGAAGACACCCTAAAGTTATAATATCATGCCACATGGCATGATATTAGGGATTTGGAGATTGGGGAAGGATATACATAGTTTGAAAATAATTTGACTCTAAAGTTATATGGTTGTAACATATTTTCACATATTAGAGAGTCAAAACTCAGTAGGTCAAATAAAAATAAACAATTGAGAGATCCTCAAACTCTTGAGATTGTGCCATGTGTCATGATATTAGAGACTCAGTTGGAAAAAGTAATAAGACCAAAAGTGAAGCCTTAAATACCCTAATCTCTATGATGATACCACATGGCACCATTATAAGATCCAAAATGTGGAAGACTTTTTCAAATTAGAGATGGATAGACAAAGCACAATACACAGTCAATAGTCAAAGACTCCTTCAAGTCTTTAGATCATGCCAAGTGGCATGATCTTAGGGAAAGATAGTCTATAGAGCATATATAATGAACATTACTAAGCTTGAGCTCTTGAAAAGTGAAATAATGACAAGTATCATAACATCAAAGATGTGTAACCCTAAAATGCATAGTAAAATTTGGTGGGCAAGAAATTAGAAAGTGGAAAATGATAATCTAAGATCAAGGATGAGTTGTAGGAGAAATGTAATATATAAAAACATTTAGAGATGGTTGTTTGAGTAACACATTATGTTGGGACCCAAGAATTTTAAACTTGCCATAGCATAGAATCCATTGAAGACCCTACAATGAATATCCTGGGATTTAATTTCAAAAGGGAACATGCATTTTAAATCTAGCATAGCATAGAATCCATTTAAGACCCTACAATGAATATTATGGGAGTTAATTTTTAAAGGGAATGTGAGTATTAATCAGAATAATGGCAAAGATCAGGGTAGAGATAGAACCCAAAATTGAGAGGATTATTCATATCGTTGAGGTAAGATTTAATCAATTGATAAAGATATCAATAAATTCATCAAAATAAGTAGGTCTCATTTGCATCTATTTATATATTGGAATAACTCATTATTCCAATATAGCTTTGTCACTATAATTTAATAAGAAAAGGGTTCATCAAGAAAAAGCTTTTTTGTCATGAAAATTAGCATGTGAAATTGGGAATGGACAAAATATTGAGCATGAATCAAGTATTTCATCATTGGGATATTTCTACAATGAGATGGTTTTTCTTTTTTGGAACACTGATCAATTTATGAAAAGAATTGAAGACCTGTAAGTTTTGGATCATCAAATCTTGAAATGCATTATAAATTGCATCCACCTTTATCCTAAAAGTGGTTATATATGGTAATTATGACATAAATTTTTCTTATCATTTGTTGATGTGTTATCTCAAGAAATTGAGCTATATTCAATTACTATATTTAATTTTGGGCATCAATCCATTAAATTTTGGTTGTGCACCAAGGGTCGACTATTTTTACACTAAAACTTTATTAGAATTGTCTTAGGATTATACCTACATTTTCCTTTCTTTTGTCATGATTTTATTCTAGATGATATTGATTTGAGAAAATTAATAGATGATACAATTTTATTTTAATGTTGGATTTTTAATTTGATAAACAATCAAATTGTGTAATAGCTAGTTTGATTGATTTTAAATTCTCTTTCTATTTATTTTGAAGTTTTCATTTAAAGTCTTTATGTGAAATAGCTATGGGATTATGTATTTGATTTCTTCTGATAGATATTATGAATTATATTTTCATATTTTACTTTGAGTCTTGATCATTGAGTTTTTAGGTTGTGTAATAACTAAAATTGATGCCTAATGATATAAATGTAGTTAGCCATGAATTCCATTTATCAACACTAAAACATATGATCTCAATGAAAGAATCATCTCTTTTATATAATACTATTTCCCTCTATTTTAAATTTTTTTAATTATAATATATCTTACTCAATATATCCTAATTGATATATATTATGAAAGAAGATAATAAACCTATGGTTTCAATAAGCTCACAATGTTAGACAAGTTCAAATTAGGTAAGGAAACTAGTTAAACCTCTAGTGGTAATAATTGTTGCTCACCTTGTTAAATGTTCTAAAATATTATTGGCCCTTGGATCCCCAGAAGAATCTTAAAAATGAGGTTAAATTCATCTCATGTGTTATATACTCCCTTTATCCTCTTAAATCAATAAATCTAATAATTGTATTGATTAGATCACAAGTTAAGCTTAAGAAAATTTGGTGCTAGAAGAAGGGAATGAACCTCTAAATACTCTAAGATTATCAGTGATTATATATTTGTGGTCATGTAACTCATACTTATTATTTATTATCTATTTTGTGTTTAAAATCCATATTAACATAAATTGGTGATTGTCACTCCAGAATCTTCTTCAAGGATCATGCGATCTAGAGTTAGGTTGAGTCATAGAAGATTAATTATTTCTCCTCTTCAAACTCATATACATCTTAGATTTGATCAACGTCTATCTATAAGAGTAGTTTATCCAACCACACCATCCTCAAAATCTATCACCAATAGACTAGTCCAAAAGGATATAAATCTGATAGCTAGATTAGCTATAAACATTATTGGTGGCATGCATGATTTTCCTAGAAACCTTGAGCATTATCTTCAAAAGTTAACTCCAAAAATTGGAAGGAATTCATAATAATACATTACATATTAATAAAATAACCAGCATGTTACTTAATGTTGAGCATTAAGATGTAGCTTGTAGGTTATTCCATTTCAGATTTATTGATCAAGCTTATGGCCAGTTTTTGAACTTACCTGAGAACTCAATTAAAGGCTATAATTAATTGAGTAATATGTTTTTAGCCTAGTTTACTCAAATATTATATCTAAGTATCTTATACCAGAAATTTTATTGTATGAGATTGGAACCCAATGAACCTATACATAATTTTAATGCATGTTTTAAAAATATGTATATTAGGGTAACAACCTTATATAGACCAAATTCCTAACTAACATTAAAAATTTTCAAAAATGCTTTAGACCCTTTGAATACCATGTTCCTAAAGAGAGATCTAAATATTATTTATTTTCCCCTTGCATATGAAGAAGTAATAAAAGTGTAAAAATAACTCAATCCATAAGGGAAAATGTTAGCTCCCATTCCCAATGCTCTCCTAAACATGCCCACATTAAACCTAATACTTCTTAAAAATAAACACGTGCCATTGTCCTAGCCTCTTCCAATTATGAACTATCTCCCTATATAACATGTTTCCCCTAATCAAAATTTAGGATTATGAAATTTGATTGGTTATGAAGCTATGCCTCAGTCTTAGAACTAAGCTTTAGTTTTAGTTACAATGAACAATATGCATAATTCAACTCAAGACTCAACCAAACCTAATGATGCAAGAGCATCAGGATATGACTATGTTCATAATGTGAATATTCATATTTCATTTGTTTATAGCCTTGGATATGACTATGTTCATAATGTGAATATTCATATTTCATTTGTTTATAGCTTTATGAGAGTCTTCAAAATGGCCTTAGAAGATCAAGGACATGTTATAAAAAAAATTATAGTGACATATTGTAAATGATATTTTTACATCCATGTAAATGTGAACCCACCTAAGATCTCTCTAGAAGCCTCCAACATAGGTGGAAGGCTTGAATAAGCATAGTTGTTAAGAAGATAGAGAGAATATTTGGAATAAGTCAAGTTGGTATGTAGGGATAAAGAATATAAAAAATAAATAAGAACTAAAGAATGAAAATAAGTAAGGATTTAAGCATGACTAAGGATTTTGGTACATAGATGAGAGAGTGCAGGAGTGAAGGCCTCAAGGCTGTATAGTATAGGACTATTGTATATATGATTTTGATTAATAAAAGAAGAACATTTATATATAGATTCAATATATTCCTCTTATTATGTTTATGTGTTTCTTATATGAATAAGATGTTGATATGCATTACTATATAGAATTGTAAGAGGAATTATAGACATCTATGAGAAAGGAAATCTTGGTATGAGAGTTCTATGAGAAAAATGGAATTATGCTAGAGAGACATGAACGTGTAATGTTATGTGAAGTATTTTTGTCATGAAATGATCTCTGAATTCATAAATAAAATATTCACCATTATTTATTTGAATTTTGGTAGTGGTATTCAACAATGGAGACTCAACTGGGTCGACGCAATTCCTAATTAAACTCCAGGTGAGCCATCCAAATGTCAAGCACCATTGACTATTTTTTATATTAAGCACGATTAAACGTTTAAGATCGATTTGATAAGTATATTCATATCCATAATAATCTGATGTTGTAATTATTAGAGTCAATCTGGTCTTTGTATGTGATAAATAATAGTTACCAAAATTGATGTACAAAATAAAACTAGTTTTATTGGGTGCATGTCTACATAGAATTAAATGGTAATTCTAACCAAATATGAAGAAGAGAATAATATATTGGTTTATTGGTTGGTTTAAATTATATTTTTTTTTCACATGAAGAATAATTTTTTTAAAACCAATAATATATTTGGTATTGTTTAACCCAATTAGTGCCACCTTTAGGTGAATATGCAGGCTTAAATTTTCAAGAAGATTTCCACCTATAGGTGAATATGCAGGTTTAAACTTTTAATTCTTTCCTTGGACATATTCATAAGTGAAAAAAACAAAAGTCAAATAAATTGAATCGATGAAGTCGAGGGGACGTTATATATTTGTCTTTTGAAAGGTCATGTATAAGCTAAAGAATGAAGGCAAAATATGATGGTATCATCAATGATTTATCATCATTGTTGACTAAAGAAGAGTATCATATTTGTTTGGTTTAGTTAATAAATAGTGGACATATATGATCGACTATCTTTACGATAGTGGACCACTTCAATTAACTATCTTTAGGATTTGTGCTCAACAAGGAAAATGACCAGAAATGTTGATGTATGAAATTTTCATGATCTAAATTATATAAAGTTGGGATGAAGATGTATTGTCTCATTTATTTTGGCACTCTATTTACTCATTTGAAATTGCCACTCTGTTAATTACTACATTCTGATTTTGAATATGATTTTTAGAATTCTTTAAATGTGCAAGTCATCTTAAAGAAGAATCAAAGGATTGTGAAGTTAGGACTGAATTGTTTTGAAATAAGAAGCAACAATTCAGAGTTTCAAGGTTGAGAAATGGTTTATAAACTAGTGAGATCAGTATAAATAAAAAAGGTTTAGCCTTGATTTTGATATTAATGGAAAATAAATGGAGATCATTTCTCATTATAAAAAGGACTCATTTAGAAGGTTTAATCATTGATAATTTAAAATTAATGTCTAGGATAGACCTAACAGAAATAAATTGATCATTGATCAAGGAATGTTAGATGACTCTAAAGGGTTTAAAATTATTGTGATCAAATTTGGTGAATAAAATATAGGGAATTTTTTGATTCAATATTCTCATTGGTCTAGAAAATACCAATATACATATAAGGCTAACTATTCAAGATACAAGCAAAAAAGATAAACATTGCAATCATGATAGAAATATGAAAATAAATTGGAAAATGAGGTTCGTATGGACTAAATATCATCAGTAAAGCAAATAATGTGGATGATTTCCATCAATTTTTAGTATTAGAGTAAGGATATATTTTGAAAGAGCATAAAATTTTGAAAAAGAAAATGCTTACAATGATCAAGTTGTAGGAAAACAATGAAGGAATTTGGGGAACATGACAAAAGCCATCTGAAAAGATATGACTTTGTTTATAAGGATTGGACTACTGTTATGCTTATGTTTTATGCTCTAAGTGTGGAATCATATTTTAATATGATGAAAATGATAGGTATAAGCTCTTGGATCAATTTGAATTAAGTTTATTAATTATATACATATAGTGAATGGTTACAACAAGGTAGTGATTGGAAAAGGAGGAGAGGCAGATAAGTTTTTGAGAAGAAAGTAAGTGGAAAAACCCTATAGCCAATAAGGATGGAAAGAGAGATAGTGAAAAATATTAGGTAAGCTCAAGGAGAGCCTAAATAAAGTTAATATGTCTAAAATAATGGACTAGTAAGTTACCAAAATACTAGGGTGAAAAAGACCTATGTGAGGCAATAGAGATAACAAGAAAGATAAACTTGCTAAGATGAAAACTTGAGATAAGATGAAAATTGAAAAGAGAGAGATGGAGGGATTAGAAAAATTTAGTTTCCACAGAAAGATAGAGAGAGAAGAGGTTAAGAAAAGAGAGATAGACATGGAAAAATAAATGAATGAGATAAAAGAAAGATTAGCAATGTAAACATTTATAAGAGATTACATAAGAACAAAATAAAATTAAGAAAAAGGATGGAAATTTAAAATTAAAATGAAATGGCCTCTCAAAGAAATACTAGGAAGAAAGAATAGGTAATAAGTAGTTAGCAATTTGAGAAGGCAACTAAGGTTGCTAGAAAAGCAATCCAAGGAGGAAAAGAAAGAGGCAAACAAGCCTCAATTTTTTTTTAAACTGATGATTTATTTGTATGTGTAAATGCATGTATTGATATGAATGAAAGAGAAGCTCATTTTGAGAGCTTAAAATCTAAATAAAACAAGACATTTGTGGTAATAGAGAAGCATGAACATCATGCTTTTATATTAGAGCATGAAGAAGTTGATTATTGCTCTCCAGAGGAAGCTGAAATGCTTGATGAAGAAGTATTTGAAGAGGCTCAATGTCCTCAAATTTTTCCTTGTAATATTGTATTTGATAATGAGAATGTAAATTTGAAAGAAGATGCTTTGTATAATCAAACAATTGAATTGATAGATAGGTTCATGAACAATGAATGCAAGAATGGTTCACCCATTGAAGTACTTATAGAACCTAATATGCATCAATAAGAGGTGTCTCTAATGACACAAATTGAAAACAAATCAGTTCTAGCTCAAGACATGGTAGAGTCCAGTGAAGATGAAGACATGATTTGGTAATAAATCATGTAAGGACCAGAATATTTGAGCCTAATAAGAAATTCAAAAGTTATCAGAGAAGTTGAAATAGAGTTAATGAACCTATTAAATGGATAAGATGTTGGAGAAGGGGCATTAGTACATCACATTTTTTAATTTAATTATTTTTTAGTTTTGTATGTGTAGGTTTTGAAGGATAAAAGATGAAGTTCTATATACTAGACTTCATTGAAGAAGTTGAAATGAAGACTGAGGCACTTGGGCTCACATACTATGAAGAACTAAGGAAGAATAAAATCCAAAAGAATTATAAAAGACAAATTAAGAAGACATTACATTTGATCAAGAGCTCAAATCTTTTCCCACTAGAGGATTTTGATGTAGGAGCATCAGGATATGACTATGTTCATAATGTGAATATTCATATTTCATTTGTTTATAACCTTGTGAGAGTATTCAAAATGACCTTAGAAGATCAAGAACATGTTATAAAAAAAAAATTAGTGACATATTATAAATGATATTTTTATATCCATGTAAATGTGAACCCACCTAAGACCTCTCTAGAAGCTTCCAACATAGGTGGAAAGCTTGAATAAGCATAGTTGTTAAAAAGATATAGAGAATATTTAAAACAAGTCAATTTGGTATGAAGGGACAAAGCACATAAAAAATAAATAGGAACTAAACAAGGCACATTATTAAATATTAAATCATGACTAAGGAGATTTTGGTACTTAGATGAGAGAGTTTAGGAGGAGTGAAGGCCTTAGGCCTACATAGTATAGGACTGTTGTATATATGGTTTTGATTAATAAAATAAGACAATTTCTATATAAAGAGAGTAGATGTATTCCTCTTATTATGTTGACTTGTTTCTTATATGAATAATATATTGATATGCATTACTAGATAGAACTATAAGAGGAATTACTGATAGTGTAGGCTTTTTCCCACCTAGTGGTTTTACCTACACATCTTTTCAGCTTACTTAGGTTAGTTAATTAAGTCATTTAGGGGTCATTTACCTTTAAGTGGATTCTAGTTTTGAGTTAGAGTTTTAAAGTTTTGGTGACCTAATCTCACCCTATATGTACTTTTATTTTTCCTAAAGTGGCTAATGCAAACATTTTCTTTCTGAATTTTTCTTGTTTTTTGAGCTCTCTATTTGCTTCTATAGGAACTCGACATTCATCGTGTGACCACTATTTAGAGATCTTAGTGAAATCTATCATTGTATTAGAGCATTCTTGATAGCCTCATACATTTTTCTCTTTTGGTAATATTCTCCTCCATTCACCTTACTATTTTTTCATACTGTACGGCCGCCATTTTTTATCTTGGAGGCATTTTTTGAAAACTAACTTGAAACTTATGTCAGAAGGCCTTGTTGAAAAAAATATTTGTATATTTTTGTGCTTTTTTTAAGATATAAAATGGGTTGTTTTTATATTTTTGAGAAATTTCATCCTTTTTCTAAAAAATCAATTTCTTCCATCTGGTCAGATATTCGTACAGACAAAGTAATCAAGCCTGCAAACCCCAAAAATTTGCCTATAGACCAAATCAGGTTCTTGAAGGCTGACAACTTGCTACATAGACTAATTTAGGTTTTTAGAGGGCAATTAATTGATTCCAAACCAAATCAATTTTTCAGAGTGTTACAACTTACTTGCATAAAAAATCAAGTTTTTGGCATTACTTTACTTCTAATTTGTGAAGTTAAATAAAGCAGTCTAAGAAACCCAAATTACACTACTTGGAAGTAATCAAGCTTCTTCAAGGTAATTACTTAGAATTAAGTGAGCTTCAATAAGGTTATTATTAATCTCTGGTAGTAGTAAAGTAGTTTAGATAACCTGAAATGCACTAGGTAGACCTACTCAAGTTTTCTATGGTCAATTACTTTTTTTTTTTTAGTTACAATTTTTTGAAACCCCAAAGTAGTCATTATTCCATAACTCAATCAACACTGTAAAAAAAATTCAATTTTTGGAGGTAATCTTACTATATTAAAATCTTAAAGTATAGTAGTTGGAAGAACCCAATTTACACTAGCAAGACCCACTCAAGTTTTCAATAGGTGACTACTTGTTACTTTTTTTAAGTTGAAGCAATTGGAAAACCCAAAGTAAAGCAATGTTGGAAACCCATGTGATGTTCACGAGAGCTAAGTTGAAGTAGTTATAAAACTTGAAGTTGAATAATTTGGAAAACCCAAAGTAAAACAGTGTTGGAAACCCACGTGATTTTCAAGAGGGCATCAAATTTCAGGTGAAAGGTAATGAAGAAATAGATTAAGGAAAACCTGAAGTTGAAGTAGTTATAAAACTTGAAGTAAAGCAGTGGTGGAAACCAACATGATGTTCAAGAGGGCAAAAAATTTAAGCTAAAAGGTAATGAAGAAATAAATTAAAGTTTTTGTCAAAAAAAACAAGACTGAAAAAAATTCTATTTTTGGAAAGGGTCCAAGAATATGTAGGAGTAAGAACTTGTAAGTGCCATAACTTTCAATCCGTAGCTTCATTTTGGGTGATATTTTATTGAAAATGCATAGTTTTTTAAACTCTATGCATTGATGGTATTGTTTTGGAATTTTATAACATCTATTTTTTCATGATATAATGGCTTGAATTTTTCTTTATCCTTATTGTACTCTTTCTTGAATGCATTATCAATTGAATCCAACATCCATCTAGTTATTTATACTTATGAACCTACTCCTCAAGATTGATTTTTGGTTGAATCCAATGTTTATATGAGTCTTCTTGTATTTAAAACATTCAAGGGGGTCAATGTTGATAGTTCTAAGAGGGTACTATGTTGTGTTGTGCATTTTTTTCCTACTTTCTTCTTTACTTATTTCTACAAGATCTACTTTTACACTATGGAATCACTCTCTATTATTCTACTTACAACATTTAATTATCCTGAATGGAAACCTAAAATGGAAATCATCTTATAATCCAATGGTTACCATAAAATTATAATGGGCACTGAGACTGAACCTATTGATATTAGAGCAAAAATCAAATAGTTTAACCATTGTGACAAAGTCTATGGACTATTGTGTCTCTCCATCTCCCCAGATCTACTCTTTCACATTTAATCTACCAAAACACCTACTAAAGTGTGGGCCACACTATCCAAGATCTTTTGAGTATAAGATGTGATGAGAGGATATGAGCTAGAAAATGAACTCATCAGATTGATCCTAGATGACTTTGACACTCTTCAAGATTTTTTCACCAAGTTCAAACTTTTGAGATTGCAGTTGAAAGCATGTGGAATTGACAATAAATATGAACAACTTATTCTATCAATATTCTCTAAATTGAGTCCTAAATATTCTATATTTGTGTCCACATTTCATGACACTAAGAGTGTTCTTGACACCACATAGAAGATGCCTTCTTTAGATACCTTTGTTACCAACCTGATTTGAGAGAAAGATAAGTTGATACAGATGGGCATAGTGAAGTCATCTAAATCTCATGCATTGTTTACAGAGAAAGATAAGGCTTTTAACAACAAAGAGATAAAGTAAAATAAGAAAAAGGATGAGAAGGGTGAAAATCTTTTCACCTCCAAATCAAATAATGTGACCTCTTCTTCTAGTCATAAGCCTAAGAAACATTGGATCCATGTGGACTTTGCTCAAGTAAGAATGATGAGAGTAAATGTTTGAAGAAACAAATTTACCACTTTACTATCCTTATTATTTAGAATAATATAGGTGTTTCATAATCTATCAAACCATTTTTATCAACCCATGAATCCATTAAGGCAAATGACTTTAGCAAATAAAAAGTAAAAGAGAATAACCAGGAGAAACATAAGGGCAAAGTCTTAGTTATAGTTGTACCTCTAACTCCTCCTACATAGATCATTGACTCTAGTTCTTCACATCATATGACTTCTTCAAAAATTGATTTTAGTTCCTTAGAACCATGTGACCTATCCTCTATACAACTAGGTGACACCACTTCTAAAAAATTTCTCAAGAGAGGGTATATTGAAGTGAGTGGTGGAACATTCAATAATGTTATAAGTGTGCCCTCACTCTCAGCTAATCTCATGTCAGTCTACCAAATCACTCACCTTGGTTTGGGCATGTGATTTGAATTCACCCTAGATTTAGTATACATCAGGGACTTGCATAGTGATACTATTTTGGTTGTGGTAATGGTCGATCATTAGATTCAGCTATATAGCTTCTCACACTTTGCTCCCATCTCTCCTTCAACTTCTTTAGATTCCTTTTCAAACTCACGTGTACCTATTGACACTTCTAAGCCTAATATTTGTTATGATATTAAAAACTCTTCTTCTATATATGACTACAATAGTGAAGTGAACACACCTCCACCATCTCCTTGTCACTTTTCAGATATTCAAGAGTTAGTTATTGACCCACCTACCTCTAGTCTACTTTTGACATTACAAGGTAATGGTCTACTGATCCAAGACACATCAAACATTAAGCAGTCTATTCCACACTTACAGAGAATTCCAAAAACCTTCTTCACCTCAACTTCTAGTGTAACATCTTGGCATAGAGCATTTTGGCCACCTACCTCATAGTATGAGGACCATTCCTTTCATAAGAATTACATAATATCCATCAGGAACTTGGAAAATAAACTCATTACTCTAAGGTAATCCACTCTTCACTGTATCTACTTCTAATTCACAATCACTTTTGAGCATTCCTCTGGGAACACCAAATGGCTATAGTGAATTATAGACCTTAGTGGGGATTTTTGCCCCTATTTCCTTCCTTGCTCTCTTTTTGGGGAGGAGTTTTTTTCCTACATGTTTTCTCCTTTACCATTATTTTGTACTTGGGTACCTCATCAGGCCTCATTGTTAGGACCTAATTATTCTATCCACCTAAACTATGCTTTAGGGGGATGCCAATGTAAGATTTGTCCCACCTATTGGTTTTACCTACATGTCTTTTCAATTTACTTAGGTTAGTTAATTAAGTCATTAGGGGTCATTTACCTTTAAGTGGGTTCTAATTGTGAGTTAGGGTTTTACCTTTTTGGTGACCTAATCTCACCTTATATGTACTTTATTTTTTCCTAAAGTGGCTAATACAAACATTTTCTTCATGGAATTTTCTTATTTTTAGAGCTCTCATTCTACCTCTATAGAAATTTGGCATTCATCACATGACCACTATTCAGAGATCTTGGTAAAATCTATCAATTACATACATCTATGAGCAAGGAAATCTTGGTATGAGAGTTTTATGAGAGAAATGGAATCATGATAGAGAGACGTGAATGTTCACATTATGTGAAGGATTTTTTTCATGAAATGATATCTAAATTCATAAATAAAATAGTTACCATTATTTCCTTGAATATTGGCAATGGTATTCAATAATGAAGACTTGACTAGGTCAATGTAATTCCTAGTTAAACTCTTACACCAAATGAGCCATCTAACTATCAAGCACCATTGAATATTTTTTGTATTGAGCATCATACATTATTTAAGATCAATTTGATAATTGTATTCATCTATAGAATAGTTTGATGCTATAATTATTAGAGTTGACCTAGTATTTGAATGTGATAAATAAAAGTTGCCAGAATTGATGTACAAAATAAAACTAGTTTTATTGGGCTAATGTCTACATAGAATAAAATGGTAAGTCTGACCAGATATGAGGAAGATAATAATGTATTGGTTTAATAGTTGGGTTAAATTATAGATTTTTTGCATATAGAGAATAATTGTTTTAAAAACCAATGATACATTTGGTATTGTTTAACCTGATTAGCACCACCTATAGGTGAATATTCAAGTTTAAATTTTCAAGAAGATAACCACCTGTAGGTGAATAATTAGGTTTAAATTTCACAATTCTTTTCTTGGATAGATTCATAAGTGAGAAAAAACCAAAATCAGATAAATTGAATTGGTAAAGTAGAGGGGACACTAGAGATTTTTTCTTTTGAAAGGTCGTGTATAAGCTAAAAAATGAAGGTGAAATATGATGTAATCATTAATGATTTATTATAATTTTTGACTAAAGAAGAGTATCATATTTTTCTAGTTTAGTCAATGAATAGTGGATAGGTATGATTGACTATCTTCAAGATAGTGGACCAGTTTAATCGACTATCTTCATTGTTTCTATTCAACAAGGAAAATGACTAAAAATGTTGAGGTATGAAATTTTCATGATCTAAATTATATAAATATTAGATTAAGACATATAATTTCATGTATTTTGGCACTCTGATTACTCATTCAAAATTGGTAATCTATTAATTACTACATTCTAAGTTTGAATACGATTGTCAAAATTCTTTAAGTGTGCAAGTCATCTCAAAGAAGAATAAAAGGATTATGAAGTTAGGACTGAATTGTTCTGAAATAAGAAGGAACAATTTAGAGTTTCAAGGTTGTGAAATGGTTTATAAACTAGTGACATCAGTATAAATAAAAAAGGTTTAGCCTTGATTATGATATGTATGGAAAATAAATGGAGATAATTTCTCATTATGAAAAGGACACATTTAGAAGGGTTAACCATTGATAATTAAAAATCAGGGTCTAGGATAGACCTAATAGAAATTAATCGATTATTGATCAAGGAATGTTAGAGGAGTCTAAATGGTTTACATTATTGTGATCAAATTGGGTGAATAAAATATAGAGCATTGGTTGATTCTAATATTCTCATTGGTCTAGAAAAGACTAATATACATATAAGGATAACTTTTCAAGATACAAGCAAAATAGATAAACATTCCAAACATGATATAAATATGAAAATAAATTGGGAAATGAGGTTGTGTATGGATTAATTATCATCAATAAATCAAATAATGTGGATGATTTCCATCACCTAAGTCAGGTGAAATCTAAATAATGGTCCATGTATTAAGCAATGATTTCTTAAACTTTAAAAAATAAGTAGATAGTTTGAGTAGTGTAAATTATACCATGAATTTCACTTACCAATGTAATTATAGGCCCTTAGATAGAGCTAGTAAACAAGTTGACTCATGATCCAAAAAGTTGCTTGAGATCAATATCATGGAAATATCCCTACACAACTTGTGTTGTATGCATAACACAACCCAACATGGGGAACTTGACTTTGTTGAGTTTTGTCAAGATTTTGACATTCTTCAAAAAGAAATGGAATAATATGAGGTTTTCGCAAATAACTAGAATACTTCAAGTAATTTTATGCTCCTAGTTCATCAAAACCCCCTAATACAAACATGGTTTTAAAGACTTTATACTTTCCTAATATAATAGACAATAAACCTAAAGATAATTCCAATGGCATCCAATATTTCCAATAATACCAAAGAGGAAATTATAATCTTAGGATTAGAGCACATTAGCATCTTATTACTTTAACTACATTAGATAATGGTGTTATATATGTTGATCCTAAATCTATATATGATCCATCTCCACTAAATTCAGGTGATAATCACCCCTCCACTAGTAAGATAATTTAAAACATTATGGAGGATATAAATAAACTAAAATATAACATCTCTCCATGAATTAGCACAAATCACTAAACAAATGGATTTGATTCTTAATCTCTTATAGATAATAGTAGTCAACCTAAACATAAAATTGTTGATAATACCAATGTTTGAGTAGACAAGACCAGGACTGAAGTTTCACCCTTTTTGTTAGTAGTCTAAATCTTTGGTAAAATTTTGTGTAATTTCTTTATTAATTCTGGTGTGTCAACCAATGTTATGCCTATAGGGATTTTCAATAAATTAGGATTGGTTCTTGTAAAATTAGATAAAGTGGTGTTTAGTTAAACAAGTTTGAACTCAAGGTTGTGGGAGAGCTATTGACTATCCATATGTAATTAAAAGTTGAACCAAGAGTGTATTAGGTCATACAAATACAAGTTGTTGAGATCATGGAAGTTTATTGCATACTACTAAGTAGGGATTGATTAAGATCACTCAATGGTTATAGGGTGATAAAATTTTCCCATATGTCACTTTCATGGAAAGGAGTGACAAATCATATCAAAATTGATAGATAACCATGCATGAAGTTGATGATTACTGAGTTACAATGCTACCAATGAATAAGTTAACTTTACTTCCATGGATGCAAGTGTTTATACTATAATTACCAAACCATAAAAGAAGAAAAAGATTGAACAAGATCAAAATTTAGGTATGTGGTCTTTATATTTTGATGGATCATGCTCTAAACAAGGATCTTGCGTAGGTATTTTACTCATTGACCCATCTGATATAAATCATGTATCAACATATAGACGTCAATTGCAATGTAAAAATAACATGGAAAAATATGAAGCATTAATTCTAGGATTAGAATTTTTAACTAGGTATGATGATCATTAATTAAAATTTTATGATGACTCTAAATTAGTCATCAATCAGGTAATAAATAAGTTTTAGTGCAATCTTTCTTATTTGAAAATGTATAAACATTAATTTTTTGATCTAATTAAGTAATTCAATGCTTTCAACATTTTTGTTGTTTCTATAACTAACAATGTTATGGCAGATCCACTAGATATTTATGATACTAAACTCATGTCATTAGATAATATTGATTTACAAAAAAAAATGTGAAATTATTTTCATGTCCATCTGTACCTGATAATGTAAAACATTTTAAAGTGTTTGAAGATGATAGAGAAATTTTAGATTTCCTTTCTAATTCCAAAGCTTTCGAGACACAGGTGACTGATGAGGATGAAAGGAATAATATGAATGAAGAACATTGTGATGTTGATAAAATTTTGAAACTTAAAGACAATCAAATTCTAAATGAAATGATATCATTGAAAAGATTATTTGAGTAAGACAATACTAAAACTAGACTCAAAAAGGCTAATCATTCTAATAAAAATTGCAAGTTATTAACATGGGGATTCTTGATCAGCCCTCACAACATTAGTTTAGGAACCAAATACCATGACAAATAGATTAGAAGGCTGAAAAATATGTTGATCTACTAAACATATGTCATTGCTTGGACATATGGATAACTAATGGTGTTTGATCCCAACATCATGACACATAATATTCCTTTGAATCATGATCAAAGACCATTTAGATAGTGTCAAAGACTAGACAATCATGTTATTGAGATACTTATCTAAGAGGAATTTCAAAATTTATTATCAGTTAGAATAGTCTTTCTAGTGCATCCGTTAACCTAGGTGGCTAATCTAGTGCCAGTCAGAAATAAGAATGGATAAATTCATCTTTGTGTAGATTTTAGGAACTCAAATCAAGATTTAGACAAGGATAATTATCCTTTACCATCTCTTAATGAAATAATTCAAAAATTTAGTGGATTTAAGATGTATTTATTATATGGATTCTCATGTCATAATCAAATTTTGGTTAACAAAAATGACATACCAATGACAAATTTTACAACAAAATAGGGAATGTTTTCTTATAAAAATATGCCTTTTGGTTTTATCAATGTTAGTGCCACTTTACAAAGAGATATGGGCATTAAATTTTAAGGAATGATTGTTAAGTTCATTATTTTTTACATGGATGCTTTAACAATGTTTTACAAATGTAGATAAAACTATTTGAATCACTCATAGAATATTTTTAAATGTTACCACAAATTTTGTATTTCACTCAATCTAAAAAATTGTTTCTATGCAACATAAGGTAAGCTTCTTAGGCATGTGATCACAAAAGAATGTATTTCAATTTAGACTAATCAAACTAATGCCATTTCCAAAATTCAATTGCCAAATAGTAATAAATAACTAAAATATTTTTTTAGAAAGATAAATTTCATTCATAAGTTCATTTATAGTTCTTTAAAAATAGTTAAACCTTTGAATTTTATGTTAAAGTAGGGAGCCAAAGTTGAGTGGAACAATAATTTGAATAAATCCTTTCAATAAATAAAGGACAATATAATGCAAGCCCTTGTTTTGGTCAATCAATATTATGCCAAAGACTTTTATTTGCATTCATCTACCTCTGATCATACAATTATAGTAGTCTAAACATATAATTTTGAGGATGGAGAATTCCCTATAGATTTCATGAGAACCAATTTTAAATATGATTAATTAAGGTACCCTATGTTGGAAAATAAAATTTATGCATTATTAAAGGTAGCAAAGAAATTTTGGCATTACATTCTATGAAATAAGGTCAATGTTATGGTTCTCGATCTAGATATTAAATTGATGTTAGGATAAAATGAGCTTGGCGAAAGAAGAGGATGATGGGTCTCAAAAATTTAATAATATATCATGGAATTTAAACCTATAAGTATGGTTCAAGGTCAAGCTTTGTCATAATTGATTTAGTAATTTGATCTTAGCATCATTATTGTTAGGTTAAATCAATCTAAAATCAAGCAAATCCCATGGTATGATTCAATTATTCATTACTTTTCATATGGTATTTCACTATCTAAACTTGATAATACTTACAAAAGAGCATTAAGATTAAAGGATACTCATTTCATGCTTGAGAAAGGCATATTATATCATACAAATCATGAAGGAATTTTCCTAATATTTTTAACAAAAGAAGAAGCACAAGATGTCATTATTTATTTTCATGAAAAACTAGGTAGTGGCCACCCTTTTGGTAATGTGACTACACACAACATCTTAAGAGTTGGTTAGTATTAGATAACTTTATTTAAAAATACTCATTCACATGTGAGGTCTTGTCATCTTTGTCAAATATTTGAAAATAGATAAACTTGTGCTACCATGCCCCTTCAACCAATGATTGAGGAACATATTTTTGATCAATGGGATCTAGAATTCATTGGTGTCATAAATCCCATTTCTTCAAAAGGTCATAAATTCATTATTATAGCCACTAATTATTACCTAAGATGGGCCAAAGCAAAATAAGAAAATAACAATACTACTAAAGAGGTGATTAAATTTATTGAAGAATAAATTACAACTAGATTTGGCATCCTAGTAGAACTTGTGTGTGATAATTTGATTACCTTTCAATCAGTTGAATTGTCTGAGTGGGCATATCACAATGGAATTACATTAAATTCTCTTCAAACTATTACCCATAGGGCAATGGTTTGGTTGAATCTATAAATAATAATTTGTTGAATTTCATTAATAAATTAATAGGAAACAACCCACATAGTTTACATTTACTACTCAAATATTCTTTATGGGTTGATCGAACAAGACACAAGGAGAGTCTAAATAGTTCACCCTTTAGGTTAATTTATGGTGTGGAGCCAATATTTATAATGACACTAAAGAAACCCACATATCAGTTCATTTATGATTATATGGAAGCAAATGAGACATGTCATTCTATATTGTTAGACCTAATTCATTTGGAAGGCACAAGAAAATAAGCCTTTTATAATTTTAGCACATCCTAGGCTGCAATGAAGAGATGGTTTGATTAAAAAATTGTAGGTAAAATGCTTTCATATTTCATATTTGGTCTTATTATGGGACACAAGCCATGAGAATAGGGGTAAACATTATAATTTTAGTCCTCTTTAGATCAGGCCTTATCAATTTTTATAACTACTAGGATGGAATACATTTAGACTAAAAGATTTACAAGGCAATGATATTTGCTTACTAGCCAATGGACACTTTTTGAAGTATTATATCTTATTTATTCCATCAAATGTAATTTTATAGATAAGGTTAATGGTATGTACATATTTTATATAATTTACTATTTTATTAGATTAGTTTTTCACTTTCTTAGTTTAGTTTTCTATTTTCTATTGTTTTATGTTTATTTTACATGACATGTTTGTTTATTTTTTATGTTCCATGTTCTATTGTTTTTCCCCAACTTGTTTTATTGGATCTATTGGTAGTATTCATGTGATTTTTAAGATTGATTATATTTGATTATATATTATATCTTAATAATTCAATCTTTCATAAGGTACTCCCTGTTAGGTTGTGGAGCTAAAAGCTTCAACTATGCAGACAAAAAGGAGGATGCTGAAGTTCTAGAAGTACCAGCATCGGCAGTATGACCGATGTCGGTCAAGATGAATTAGAAGGCAACCAGCATCGGCAGGTAGTTGGCCGACGTCGGTTAGCACCAGGCAAACAGGGACCAACGTCGATCGCCTGTGTGTTCCAGAACTGTTCGTTGCATGAACAGTTAGTTTGTTGAACTGAGTGTTTGCATGTAAAGGCTATTTCGAGTCTTGAGCTACGTGGATAATTATTCTAAACTAAGAGTCTAAGTTATTGTTTAATTTTGGGATCTATTTATAGACCCATTGGCATGTATTGTAATGATAAGCTAGAAAGGAAGGCAAGGAAGATCCTTCCATTGTAAGATCATTGAGTTGCAGGTTGTTGCAAGCTCATAGGAGATCTACATGTGTAAGTATGGTCTGTTGAATTACAGGTTGCAGGTTCATGGGAGATCTACTTGAAGTAATTTAGAGTGCTTGGGTAATGGCAGGGTTATTACTGACTGGTTGGAGAGGTGAACACCAATTCTGTTTGTGAGTTGTGTGTTGGGACCATTTTTGGTAGGAGAGTGTTTTGAAGAAGAATTACTGTACACTTGAGGTGTGGTAAGCCTCTGTAAGGTGGAAGAGTGTGGCGGCTCTTTATTGTATTCTTTTTTGTACAAGTGTTAATACAAGATTGTATATTGTCTCTCATATTCTGTGCTATTTGTGAATTCTAGTTACTTGTACTTTTGGATATTTCTGCATGTTTAATTGCTTATATTTGGTAATCATATTGTGCTCTTTCTGAGGAGCAAGATCCTAACAAGTGGGATCAGAACAAGGTGTGTTATTCTGGCATTTTTTTCTAGATACTCCCCTATATTTCTTTGTCATACTTTAGTCTTAGAGAAACAAGATTTGACCCCAATGAGTATTTCATGAAAATCAAGGCTAATATACAAATATAATTTTAGACAATAGTATGTTGAATCAAAGTTCTATCCTCACACTTTCATGGGTTAAGAACTTGAAATGTTTATGAATGTATGAGAATCATTCAAACATTAGGAGTTAGAAGCTAAGTAATCATCCTTGAATAGTTACACAGATTACTACAATTTTATTTGTCCATTTTCATCATTTTGAAAGCCTATGATTCGAAACATAATATTTGAATTTAATAAAATTTCCATTTCCTTGCTAAATCCATCAACCTGAAATTAATTTCATATATGACATAAAAGGGAAACATTGAATTGATTTAAATTTGTCTTAATAGTTATGAATTTTCTAAGTATGTCGTTATACCTTGTCTTGGTACCCAACCCTTAATATACTGAACAATGAAATCTTTTCAAAAAGAATAAATTAAAAGGAAATTAAAATAGAAAATGCAAAATCCAAATTATTTCCTTGAAAGGGTAATTCATGAAACCTCTATCATAGGATTTCTATCCTTCTAGGAGTGGAGCAAGGTCTTAGGCAGATCTAAAAATTAGTGTCACATGTTAAGGTAGACTTTAGTGCTTTCATCTTTTTGATTTTATTTAAGTATTTGTCTATAGTTCTATGTTTGATTGTTCAAGTTTGAAGATTTACTGTCTAGGCTATGAATGTTAAACAGCATTCTCCCTATGCAAATCACCATTTATTAGATCCAACACACACCATTGCTCAAATAAATCACATGGGGACCCTTTTCCTACAACATAGTTGTTTTATTTTCTTGTTATTACTTACTTACATGACTTCATCTATGAATACTACATAAATTGCTTAATATAGGTCCCTATCTTAAGGTTCCAAACTTATGGATGTTTGGTGAAATTAGATAACTTTTAGTTGACCATTTGTTCATAATGATTAGAAAACTTTGTTTAGAGTTATAACTATAGAAGATTATCCTTTTGAAGTTTCCTTGAGTGATTCAAACTTCCATTCATCATTGGGTTATATACTTTACATCATCTCAATAATCCTAGTTGAAGTGGTGCTTCATATGTTCATTTTATTATAATTTTTGTTTAGATAATATTTTTAGCATCAATATTAAAGTATTGGTCTAATTTTTTCATTGTCCATTTGAATCATTATTTTATACATTTGAGCTTAAATGTGAATGTAACCTTTTCTAGGGATTAAATTGAAAGGAGGTAAGCTCAATAGTTTTATTTCATTAGACAATAGACTTAGTTATTGAATTATGACCTTTATTCATACATATATAGTTAAAATTATAATTTAAATGGTCATATTATAGGGTTGAAATATTCATTTAGCTCTTAAATCAATTTATTTCACTCAAAATGGTGCTTGTTTAGTCAAGCTTTTATTTAAACCAGGCTTTTTTAATGTGTCTTCAGGGCTTGCTTATACAAAATTTCATTTTTTTCTAATGTTTTATTAAAATTGGTTTTAAAATTTAACTCATTAAGCATTTATTGAAGTCATGCTATGCCTTAGCTTTGCTCGCAAAGATCTTCTAAATACTTTGAGCCATCGATCCTTGCCATTTGTTTAAATCTTAATCATTTGGAGTTTGTAGGGGAATTAAAATTTGACTAAGCCTTTCTCATGGTCCTAATTTCCATATTTGAAACACATTTCATAAATTTAGAAGTATAGGTAATATGTAAATTTTTAGAGGTAGTGATTAGTCTAAAGTCTTTTAGGTTCTAAAGCTATGAGATAATGACACATGGCCAAATCTTGGGCAGGCATATTTTGAAAGGGTAATTCAATAGCTCTAAAGGCTTATCTAGCCTAAATTTTATGATGATGACATGGGGAGGTAGATTAACAATAAAATATTAGGGAGGTTAGATGATAAAGTTAATAATATTCTAATTGTTGAAATCTTCTCATAGTTCTATGATTGTGGCATATGGCTGCATCTCAGGTATCTAGAGTTTAGAGGGAGGAAGTCAATAGTTCAAAGTTGTAAGATCTCTTAAGTTTCATGATTTGTCCATGTGGTAGGTTTTCAAGCAATATGAGTGAAGCCAAATTCTATATTTAATCTTGAGACCGAAAGATCTGATATCCTACCATGTGGCATGATCTTAAAGAGTGGGGAGTGGAAGGTCAAAGATAATCCATAGAAGTTATAAGGACCAAATGACCATGATGATCCCACATAGAATTATCATATAGATATAAAGATGCAAAGGGTTGATTTAAATAATACAAGCCTCTGGTGGAACAATCAACATGAAGGTTCCATGTGGCAATATCAACAATTTAAAGTTCACTTAAAAGTACAAAGAAACAGATCAATTCCTACAAAATTGACTAATTCTCAAAGGTAGAGGAACCTTGAGATCATTTCATGTGGCATGGTCTCACTTAATCATAGTAATTTATTTTTTCAAAAATTCTTAAGTGGCAGATACTCCATAAAGTCTCAAGATCATGTCATGTGGCATGATCTCAAGGATTCAAAGATCAAGGAAGGTAATGTAAAGTTTAAATATAGTTTGACTCCTAAGTCTCATGATTGTGACATGCAAATACATCTCAGAGAGTCAATGTTTAGAAGGGAAAATACACAATAAATAGTTGAGATATCCCTAAAGTCTTGATGTCGTGCCACATAGCATGATTTCAGAGACTTAGCCTATGTAAGGAATAAGACCAACAGTGAAGCCTAAAATACCCTAAGCTTTATGATGATGTCATGTGGCAATATTGTGGGCTATAAAACATGGAATATTTTTTTAATTAGACATGGATAGACAATCGAAGTACACAGTCAATAGTTAAAGACTCCCCAAAGTCTTGAGATTATGACAAATACCATGAATCTTGGGGATAGATAGTCTGAAGAGTATATAGAATCAAAATTATTAATCCTGAACTCCTAAAAAGTGAGATCATGACAATTTTCATAATCTCAAAGACACACAAACTTGAAATACATAGTAAAATTTGATGGGCTAGTTAAAAATTAAATATTTTAAAATGATAGTTTGATCTCAAATATGAGTTACAAGAGAAAGAGACAAGATAAAAACATTTGGAGCTAGTTGTCTAAGCAACATTGTATGTAAAGATGCAAGCATTTTGAACTTTATATAGCATAAAATCCATTGAATAATCTATAATGAATATTTAAAGAGTTAATTTAGAAAGGGAATATGGATATTAATTAAAACTATGGAAAAGATCTAGGTAGAGATAGAACCCAAAATTGAGAGGATTGTTCATAACTCCAAGGCATGGTTAACTCAATTGATAAAAAGACATTGATAAATTCATAAAAATAAGGAGTTTCAATTTTAATCTATTTATAGATTGGAATAACTCATTATTCTAATATTGCTCTATCACTAACATTTAATAAGAAAGTAGTGTATCAAGAAGAAGCTTTGTTGTCATGAAGATAAGAATGTGGAATTGGGAATGGACAAAATAGAGCATGAATTAACTATTCTATCATTAGGATATTTCTACAATGAGGTAACTTTTATTATTTGGATCATTGATCGATTTATGGATAATAATTAAATGCCATTAATTTTTGGATCATTAGAACTTGATATATATTGGAGATTGCATCCCATTTTATCCTAAAAGTATTTATAATATGAGAATTGAGCCATAACATGTTTTTATCCTTTGTTGATATGTTATCTCAATAAACTGAGCTGTAATCAGTTGCTATATTTAATTTTGGTAATCAAGACATTAAATTTTGGTTATGTGTCAAGGAATTGGGTTTGACTACCTTGTCTATTTAAGTAGCAGTGCTTGCCATTATAAAGGGTTAACTATTTTTGTACTAAAATTCTACTGGAATTATGTTAGGATTGCACTTTCCATTCTCTTTTATTTTTTCATGATTGTATACAAGAGGATATTTATTTGAGAGAAGTAATATATGCTAAGAAGTTAGAGAGTTTTTAAAAAAACAATGTAATTATTTTTTGACTAATGTTTTACTTCATACTACATGAACCATCATTAGGGCATGAGAATGAATAGGTAGTTTTGCAGACTGAACAATTTCTTTATAGATGTAACAGTGAGGCACATTGATGTCATTGTGATGCAATTATAATTTAATTTTTATTTTATTAATAAATTAATTAAAAATTAAAAATTTATGGAAATTAATAAATTAAAAATTAAAAATTAAAAAATACATATATAAGCCATAAAAAATTGTGAAAATAATCAAATAGGAAAAATAGAAAAAATGTAAAAACCAACTAATTAATCAAAATTATTATTTATTTTTATATTTTTATTCATATTTAATTCTAAAGTTTTAAATAGTTAATGTAGAAATGAAAAAACCAACTTAGTAATGAGAATTATTATTAGTTTTCATTTTTATTCATATTTAATTGTAAAGTTTTAAATAGTTAAAAGCAAAAATGAAAACAACTAAAGATTCTAAAAATTGGTTAAATTTTATAAATTTAAGAATTATTATTCCAATTATACAATTTAAGTTATTAAATAAGATAATTATATAATAAATTATAAGTCAATTAAGAATTAAAAACACATTTATAAGTCATAAACTATGAAAATTGAATAATAGAAATTGTAAAAAATAACTTTCAATAAAAATTCTTGGTTTTAATTTTTAATCATATTTATCTTTTATTTAAAATTTGTAAATAATTAATTGTAAAAATGAAAATAGGTAAATATTGGTTGTAGATTCAACATTGTTAATTTAACCAAAACTGAAGGTGCAAGTGGACCTGTGAAAAACTATGATGATGGAGGTTACTACCTCAGGTAGTGCCTCTAGGACCCAAAAATTGGTTGGCGAGGATCCTTTCAAGGGATAGAAAGAGGTGTTAACTGGGAAGAAGTCTCTTTCCCCTAAAGGCATGTCAAGGGTCCAAGTCCAAAAAGAATTTATGGAAGGAATGGCTTTAGATATCCCTGATGACTTGGTTGAGGAAATAGTGGCAGCCATGGATCTTTCCCTAGTCAGTAAGTTTTTCTCCCTTCATCCTAATATTGAGATGGTAAGGAAGTGGGTGGCTAATCGGTGGAGGATCAAAGGTAGTGTGTTAGTCATTGCTATGGCAAGAGGGTTGTTTTTATTTAAATTTACAAATAGGGAGGATATGTTAGCTATTTTGGTATTTGCTTGCTTTGTGCTCTTGAAAACCTAGTTTTAATCCCAACATGGATCTAAACTAGTCTACCCCCATTTGGGTGAGGCTCTCAGGGTTTCCCTTAGAATTTTGGGATGAAAAGATATTTTCTACTATTGGTAATACCTTTGGTCAGAATGTGATTTCAGATAACACCACTCAGACTAAGTCCCATTGTGTGTATGTTCATTTTTGTGTTAATGTAGAGATCCACCAAACCTTTCCCATGTCCATAGAATTAAACTCCAAATATGGGATTTGGATCCAACTGATTCTCTATGAGAATTCTACTACTTTTTGTCAGATTTGTAAGAAGAAAGGCCATTTAATGACCCATTGTAAGGTGAAGCAAATGGGAGGCAATGCTGACCTTAACAATGAAGTTGAAGATAACTCACCCAAAGATGACACCCTTGTTGATCAGGGAATGGGGGGCAACGAGGAGAATGTTATCACAGATGATTATTCTAAGAATGATATGGAGAAAGGTTATCAGAATCCTAATACAAATAACTACCAGCACCTTGTTCAATATAATACTTAGCTTAAAGAGGGTGAGATTCATTCCTAATTGGTAGAGGTTGTTGTTGAAGGTGATGAGGCCTCAACTTCCATTGGATAGAGGGCCCAACTCCTGGATTCAAGTTTCAATTCTAGGGTTGTGACCTCCCAAACATCCCCTAAGCAGAATCCCTCTCCTATAACCATAGTTGAATTCATGAAGGAGGATTTTATTATTGATCAGGTAGTTAATCTTGCATTGATTGTTGAAATTAGTCTGAGTGGTAGTGGTAATGACCATGAGGATTGGATTACTCCTAAGAAAAATAATCGAAGGGCTAAAAAGTCTGTAGATGTTAAAATAGACTCTAAATAAGGAAGACCAATTCTTAGAGAAATAAGGCAAAGAGAGATTGCCAGTGGTAAGAAAAAAACACTAGAGATCCAATCTCATAAACCTTCCCAATGAGAATCCTGTGTTAGAACTTGAGGGGCTTCAATAGTCCCACCAAACAGTTTGAAGTGAAAAACTATATTCTAGACAATAAGTTAGATATTTTATTACTTAGGGAAGTTAAGATGAATGAAGAGAGATTTAAGAGGATAGCTGATTATATATGGCCTAAGGCTGCTTTCTATATTAGCCCAACTACAGGAGCCTCTAGAGGTATTTTCACTATGTGGAATGATGTTAAAATCTAGGGCTCGCTTGTTTCTAGCAAGTACTTTCTAGTTGTTAACTTCTCTCTACCTTCTTTAAATTGGTCCTTAATCAATATTTAGGCTCCAAACACTAGAGCCCTGAGGAATACGTTGTGGATAGACTTGTGTAATACTCTTTCCACTTCCCCTCATTCTCATTGGATGTTGGCTATAGATTTTAATACTCCTTTATATCCTTTTGAGAAATCTAGGGGTATTCTTGATTATACTAATAGCATGTTTGACTTTGTTAATTTTATCAATTCCTTTGGGTTGTTAGATATGGAGCTGTAGAATTAGAATTTCACTTGGTCTAACAAAAGAAGAGGAGATCAAATGATTCAAGTAAAATTGGATAGAGTTCTTATTTCTATCAATTGGGATAATCGTCATAATATGATTCTGAATGCTCTTTCTAGAACCATGTCTGATCATAGTCCTATTCTCTTTAGTTGGAAGGAATAGTGTAAGTGTGGTCCTTTCCCTTTCATATTTGAATCTATGTGGATTAAACATAAATATTTTAGAAACCTTGTGGCTCAATGGTGGTAAACTCCCATTTAGGGCACTCTTATGTTTAGGTTTGTCAAAAATCTCCTTGGAGCTACAGAATTAGAATTTCACCTGGTCTAACAGAAGAAGAGGAGATCAAATGATTCAAGTAAAATTGGATAGAGTTCTTATTTATAGAAATTGGGATAATCATCATAATATGAGTCTGAAGGCTCTTTCTAGAACCATGTATAATCATATTCCTATTCTCTTTAGTTGGAAGGAACAGTGTAAGTGTGGTCTTTTCCCTTTCATATTTGAAGCTATATGGATTAAACATAAATATTTTACAAAACTTGTGGCTCAATGGTGGCAAACTCCCATTTAGGGTACTCCTATGTTTAGGTTGGTCAAAAATCTTCTTCACATTAAAAAGGAAGTTCATGGGTGGAATAGATATAGTTTTGGCAATGTGTTTAGCCAAAAAAAAACTATTTCTAGAGGATTAGCTGATCTTTAGCAGCTTATGACTCAAGGAGATGTTATCGATGATATTATACATGAGGAATGTGATCTAATTCCTAATTGGAAGAGCCTTATGAGAAAATAAGAGGTTTTTTTGAAATATAAGTCTAGGGTTCAGTGGCTCAAAGAATGTGATAGGAATACTGCCTTTTTCATCTTTCAGCCATGAAACATAGGAAGGCTAGTTCTATGTCTAAAGTATGTCTGGAAAATGGCAATACTATCACTGAGGATAATGAGATTGGGGACCAAGCTGTGTTATTTTTTTATAATTTGATGTTAGACCAAGATAATAATGCTGGCAATAGAAGGATTATGGACTAGTTTATTGATAATATCCCTTGTTTGATTACTTAAGAAGACAACTTTGAAATGCTAAAACTTATTTCTGAGGAGGAGGTTTGTGTTGTCTAATTTTTTATGGGTCCTTTCAAAGCCCCTGGCCTTGATGGATTTCCTCCAATTTTATTTTAGGAATATTGGGATATTATGGGTGTTGATGTCACTGCTGCTATGAGGGATTTTTTTAGAACTAGTAAACTTCTAAAGTAGATTAAAAATACTTGTATTGTTCTTGTCCCTAAAAAGTTGAAGCCTATGCATCTCTCTAATTGCATACCCATTAGCTTGTGTAATACCATCAATAATCTATGAATTAAATTGATTGTCCTAAAGTTTCATCCTTTTTTGGATAAAATTAATTCCCCTTCTCAGAAAGGCTTTATCCCTGGTCAACAAATTCTTGATGTTGTGATCTCCACTCATGAAACTATCCACTCTATGGACAAGAGCATAATCCTTAGCATGGTTCTAAAGTTAGATATCTCTAAGGCCTATGATAGAGTTTCATATCAATTCCTATTTGAAATCATTAAAAATTTTGGTTTTAATGATAAAATATCCCTTCCTATTAGGGAGGCTATTTCCACTGCTAAATTCTTTGTTCTAGTCAATGGCATCCCTAGGGGTTTTTTCTCTTCCCCAAGGGGGATTAGACAAGGGGATCCTCTTTCACCATACTTGTTTATCATGATGGCTGAGGCCCTTGGGAGATATGTTCACTTTAAGATTACCTCTAAATAAATTGTGGGTATTAGACCTACTTCTTCCCTTCCCCCTATTTCTGTGCAGTAGTTTGTGGATGATACCATCCTCTTTGGTATCTCTTATGTGGTCAAAGCTTTTAGTTGGAATAATATTTTAAATGACTATACCAAAGCCTCTGGTCAAAACATAAACTTTCAGAAGAACAATGTGTATTATTTTAATACTCTGGCTGATCTTTGGTGAAAAATCATTAATATTATTAGTTGTGCTAAAGCTGATCTTCTTGTCATTTACATTGGCCTCCCCCTTATGGTCAAAGAGGTGTCTCAAGGATTTTGGAATGGAATTCTAGAAAGAACTTAGAAGAAGTATGTTGGTTGGAAGGGGAAATTACTCAGTAGCGCTGGCAAGCTTTAGCTTCTATGTGCTTCTTTTTAAGGTATTCCTACTTACATCCTATCTCTTTTTAAAATGCCTAGGTTTATTGTTGAAATTGGAGCAAATTCGAAGAAAATTCTTATGGACTAGGGTGGAAGACAAACAAAGAATGTCTTTGGTTAGTTGGGAGAAAGTTTATCTTCCCAAATCTCATGGAGGTATTAACATTAGATCTATCAAGAATATGAATAAATCCCTCCTTTCTAAAATAAACTGGAATTTGATCCACAACCATAAAGAGTGGGGGGACATTATGCAAGACAAGTATCTTCATGGAGCTGGCCACTTTAGTTTTCTCCATCAAGAAGGGCTTCCCCAGGGATCTATTATCTAGAACAAAATTTTGAAGTCTAAAAGTCTTCTCAAGCATGGGTTTAGATGGAAATTGGGGAATGGTAATTCTATTAACTTTTGGGAAGACATTTGGTTGAATGATAAGGCCCTGGTTACTCAAGGTGATTATGGAGGTATTGTTGGCATTGCTACACAATTTTTTGGGGATAAAGTTTGTCATTATATTCACAATAATAATGGTATTAGGAGTTGGAAAAATCTCTTGGATTGTTGTACCCACCACTTTGATCTCTCTCATAGGATGTGTTCTATCCAACATTTCATGTTGGGGGTCAAAATCCCTCTTTTTCCTAGGGATGATGAGCTATATTGGTGGCTAAATAAGAAATGTCAATTTTTTGTTAAGTCTGCTTACCACCTATTGATCCCTCTTGTGGATAAAAATGAGATTTGAGGGAAAGTTTGGAATCATAAACTTATCCCTAAAATTAATATCTTTTGGTGGGTTGTTGTTCATAACAAAATCCTAACTCAAGATAACTTACAGAGGAGGGGATTCACCTTGGTCAATAGGTGCTTTCTATGCTTTGAGAAGGAGGAAATTGTCTCTCATTTAATTCTACACTATGATTTTTCTAGGGAAATTTGGAATATTATATTAAGGAATTTTGGCATTCCATGGGTTTGTAATTCTGATATTAGGGAATTCATTGCCAACTGATGTCCTACCTTCTCTCATCTATGGCTTGTTGATCTTTGGAACCAAACTCTACCCTGTCTTCGTTGGACTTTATGGAAAGAACATAATAATAGAATTTTTAGGGATGCTGCTAGGGATACTTCTCAAGTTCTTGATTCCTTTTCTAAGAGCCTCATGGAAAGTGTGACCAATTCTCACATCAAAACTATGGAAAAACCTCTTTCTCAAGAAGAGGAGAAAATTGTGACTAATTAGATAATTCTAAACTAAATCTTAACTCATAATAATTCCAAATAGTTGCAGAGATTAAATATCAGATGGATTCCCCTGAAGCCTTATTGGTTCAAACTAAATTTTGATGGGGCATCTAAGATGAATGGTAAGGCTAGTGGTGGTGGGATTATCAGGGATGACAAAGGGTGGGTGGTTGTTGTCTATGCTGGTGGGATAAGATTTCAAAGAAAGAATTATGCTGAAGCCTTTGCTCTTTTATGGGGGTGAAATTGGCTATTTCACTTGATGTTAGGCAATTGGATATTTTGGGGGATTTCAAACCTATTATTGATTTTGTTACTAATGTGTTGACTTGTGGCTAAAAAATGAAAGACATTATAGTGGATATATAGATCCTTCTATAGTGGATCCCCGGAGTTGATATCTCTCATATATATAGAGAGGGAAATGGGGTTGCAGATGCTCTTGCAGACCTTGGTCAACAATTTTCAAATTGGTATTGTTGGCACCAAATTAATAGCATCCCTTTAAACATAAGGGACTTAATTTGAAAGGATATGATGTGTCAATGATGACTCATTATCTTAGGAAAGATAGTTTATCCCATCAATTTTACTGGAAGATGCTGATGTGTATCTCAAAGTATATATTTTTTGTACTTTGATTGCTCAATGTCATCTCTATTTTATTATTGCTTTGTGTTAAGTCAAATTGCTTATCTGTTAATTATAGAGAATTCCTTATAATCATGTTTGAGCATGGGAAGTGTAGGCTTAAATTAGTCCTTCAAAAGGTGGCTCTCATCAATTATAATATGTGCAAACTTCTTATCATAATTCCTTATCAAACTGTTAATCTCACCTTTCACATTAACTCTATAAATTTTTGGTTTTGGGGATTCTATGTCCTTGTTTGGAAGGCTATAATGGGAGGAGATAGGATTTGAATAGAGCCAATTTCTTGTTGTGAGTTTAAGGACAATGCTATGGTCTGGCACTACTGTAAGGAAGGTGGTCTCAGCCCTTTTTTGGAATAGCTTAATGGCTATGATGAAAATATATCTGAGCAATTCCTTGGTCTTGGTATAACCGTACAGTCACTATTGGGAGAATTGGGTTTGAGGTTTCTAAGAGAGTTATTACTATGGTGATTGGCCTGTCGACTAAGGGGACCAAGCTACAAAGGAAAGCAAAAGTGGTGGACCATTCTAACTAGAAGTTAGTCCTTAGGGAATGTGAAGAACTATTTCCTTAACAGAGAGGATTCAAAGGGGCCAAGTTGTTAGAGCCATGGGATGAAATGTGTTTCCTCCTCATGAAATACTTCACTCTAGAGTGGTGGTTTACCAGGTTCAAAAATTATCATCTTCCTTTACTAAATCATTTTAGATGTAATGCTCATATTAGCTTCCCATTATATCTGTTGTCTTCCCTTGAGCATTCAATTTTAGGGTTAAAGCTAAGTCAGCTAAGAAACCCTCCAAGAAACCCATTCCCCTACACTAGGTTCTTATTCTCTACTTATATAATTTTTGACGCATTGGATTTCACCTAGGGGTAGGAGGCCTAGCTCCTGCCCTTCCACACGCAATAATGGAAACTCCCCTCTCACCTATGGGACCAGTGAAACTGGAGGGAAGATTCTCTGGATAAGGGCTAGCTCCTTTTGATGTATCTTTTAGGCCTTGGTTTCTCTTACTGCTAACAAAAAAATGTAAAAAGTGGGGGGGTTGAAAAGGGAGAGAGAGATGCTGAAATAGAACCTAAACCTAAAAAAAGGAAAAGGTGATACACCAGAAAAGTTGACCCACCCAACCTGAATATACACTTTTCACCAAAAAAGAAGCACCCGTACACTTCATCTAAAGTGGTAAGATCTTCTACAATAGTCAGCTAGGGGTCCATGGAAATACAAGGAGGAAGAAATTACCAGACGCATCCTTAGACACACTTATGGTAGCCTATTCACAAGCATCTACATTCCCCTAGGAACAATTCTAGCAGACCTACAAAAAAGAGACTTCACAATGCACTAGACATGCTGTAATCGATCTGTGAGAAGTAGAAAGACAATGACTTAACACAAAATAAGAACACAGACATATAATTTAAAGTGCAAGTCTAGATAGAGGTAAAAATGCTAAGGCCTGATTCAAGGTAAAAACTGGCAGAGCTCTGCCTTACAAGCCCGAGATATTTTTGGGCAGAGTTTTGCCTTAAGGCTAAGAGAGTCTTTCTCAAAATGAGAAAAAATTTAATATATAGAAAGAGGAAGATAACTTGGCACCTTTTTGGAAAGACTTTGGCACTCTTTTAGCAAGCTGGCCCATGTGCGCTTTGAGCCTTGGGAAGAGGGAGCCAATTGATTGTCGGCTCCTGCTTTGACTTTGGCATCTCAACATTAATATGAAAGCATGAGTCATACCTCTTTTATATGAATAGACTGCTCCTTTTAAGGCATTTATGTGGCTTGTCTACTTATGAATGCAAACTAGAGAAAACAAGTTGTGCTGTTATTATTTGTGCCATTTGGTGACCATCTAGCAAGCGCTATTCCAACTGCAGGAATAAATCCCTGAGTTGATACCTCCTCTGGCCACTTAGATGCTTTATCCATTTATTACCTTATCTCATCCTGATTTTGTCTCTTTTTGATCCTTCAGCCCTTGGGGATGGTCTTCTGGCAGGTTGTTGCATTCCTTGGGCTCTTTTCATGGTTGGCACTCATGCAATTTAAAAGCAAATGGCTATTTCACTGTCTTAAAATTTATGTCCGCGCACCCATCATCACTTTAAAAACAATGGCTAATCTGTCTTCTTGAAGTTGACAGCTTTTGAGACATCACCGTCCTTGGAAAATCCCTTCGGGCCTTTTCTATAGGCTTTTTCTATGGGTTTTTCTCATGGGATTTTCCCTGCAGACAATTTTCTCATGGACAAAAAGTTTGCGAGAAATGGCCACCTTGATTTCTTTTAGGGTTTTCCCCAAGTCCCTTTTGATCTCGTAGACTTCCTCCGAATTCCTTCAAAAATTTTGTCCAAAGGAATTCCTTCGAAAAAAGGTCCAAAAGAATTCATTCAATGCCTTGAGTCTTTGTCACATTGTTGGAAATCCTTTGGCTGCCTTCAAAGTGCCCTTCGGGGTTGTTGAAATCAACCCTTCTGAAGGGTGTCTTTGCCAACCAAGTGCCCTCCATAAGGACCCTTGTCCTTCGAGAGGCTCACTTGACTTCTTTGATTGAACTGCTCCTTTGAACCAATCGTTGAACTAGTTGATTGAACTGGTTTAATGGTTCAAATAGTTGTTGAACCAAGGCACTGAACCAAATGTGATGAACCATTTGATTGAACCTACCGATGAACTTTGCATTGAACTTTGCCGATGAACTCAGCTTTGAACCAAAATGATGAACTTTGCCAATTGAACCAAGCGTTGAACTTTTTTTGAAGCATCGAACCAACTGAATTGAACCAAGCCTTTGAACCGAGCCGATAAACTTTGCAGTTGAACCGAAGCATTGAACTTTGCCGATGAACCAAGGCGTTGAACCGAGTGATTGAACCATCTGATTGAACCAAAACATTGAACCAAAATGCATTGGAATAATGCATTGAACCAAGCTAATGAATCATTTGATTGAACCAAAGTGATGAACTTTGCCGATTGAACCAAGGCTTTGAACTGAAGCATTAAACCAAGGCATTGAACCAAGCACATTGAACTGGTTCAATGGTTTAATGGTTTAAAGGTGCTAACTCTTGGAAAGATTATGTCTTTGAACCACTCTTCCAACCTTAAGGAAAAGTGTCTTTGAACCATTTTAGCTCTCTTTCCTTGTGAATTTCTTTAGACAAGAGTCCGAAGAAGCTTTGTAAAACCTTGCACTCTCTGAACTTATTCTTCAACTGCCAAAAGACTACACCTACAGAGTTCGTAGAAATGGACTTGTAGAGTCTGTAGAAATTCTATAGAGTCTATAGAAATGGTTAGATTCATGGAAAATCAAAAAATGAAATGGCCCAGAATAATAAGGATAGAAGGAGACCAATTTTTGGCCTATTGGGCAAAAAATGCTCAACAAATTGGCGACTCCTAGGGGAAGCATGTCTGCTATGCTTAGAGACCAGTTACTTTTAAGTCCATTGGGCACATAGTCAGATGCATCTTGACCAAAGTTAGAAATAGCCCCATTAGATCTAAGAATCAAACATGAACCTTTTACCCCACACACAAAGGAAAACACACAAGGCTAAAAACACTACTTGTGCAAACTGTACTTAGGGAAAATAGGAAAAGAAACTGAAAAACAACTACTATGTACAACTAACCAGGTACATCTACTTCCCTCCTAGATCAAAGGGAAAACTTCTTGAGTCTCCTTCCTGGCAAGGAAACTTATGGTGCCAGATAAGTGGTTGAATGAAATGGAGAGTTGGTGACCCACTCCTCTTACCTGCGACCTGGGTTGGCTTGTATCTGAGTGGATCAGATTCAAACATGCTTCCAACATATACGTACTCTTTTTGTTCCTATAAGCTTGTTGAATGCTGGTCCTTCATGCTAGTGCATTTCACCAAGAAATCTGTGGCTATTGGCTCGTCACCATAAGCCCTTTATAGTGCATGGTCCCTCTGCAATGCATCATCGTTTGACTCGTTTCCTTCGGTTTCATTTAAAATCTTGTCAATCTCATCCTCTACTTCTTCTTAGCCTTCTTAAAGAAGGGTGACTGTTGTGATGTCTGAGCAGGAATCACAAACTGATTGCTCATCCCATAGAACATCACCTCTTTGTTTAAAGCTTTCTTCTTCAAGGCTTTCCTCAAGGAAGACCAGCCTCTCCTTTTCTTGCTCAAGGATCAGAGTCTCTAGTTGTTCAAAGATATTCTCCTAATCCTCCTCCCACTTAGGCTCCTTGGCATAGTCGTCCTCCTCATCGAAGCAACAAGGAAGTTCATCAAATAAAGGGGAAGAGAGCTCACCATGCTTAAGTTCCTCCTCGTATTGCTGGAACATCTGCATGTATGCATGACCTGCATCATCTCCATTGCTGATGAAGTCTTCACAAGGAGCATTGATGATGATTTCTTCTTCATTGTCACTCATGATAGCCTCCTGAAGAGCTGAAAACTAGATCTTCTACTCCTCACTCGCCTCCTACAAAATAGGTTCCTCCTTGAGAAGGAGTGAAGTAGAAAAACCATGTGGAAGAGGAGGTAGTCCTTGAGCTAGAATAAAATGATTCTCCTCCTTCCATCTAGCTATTACTTCATCTATATCAGGTGTGGCCTAATAGATCTCTTGAGGGTGTGTAGATGGGGTGTGTTTAGACATGAAATGTGTTGTTGGGTTTGAACCGTCCATCACACATTGGCCGAGGAATCTCTCTCAAGATTCTATGTAATTCTTCTAGCCATATCCTCTTGGAAGAGCCTTTTTTAGAGGTCACCAACATCATCATGAGTAGGAGCAGCCTCATCCTCTTCAAGGTTTTGAGCAAAACCTTTCTTCTCCTCCTTCCTGCCCCATGATTCTATTGTTTGCTTCTAGTTCAGGATCTCAAAATTGGAATTTTACTCTGGTGAATAGGTAGCAACTTTGTTTTCTCCAAGGTCTTGGGGCTCCTCCACAGGGTCTAAAAGTTCCAACTCTCTTTCATGATGCAGTCTCATCTTAGCCTCTAAATCCTCAATTTGCTTGGCTAGATTATCCTAAAAGAGTCTTTTTGGGAGGTCACCAGCATCATCATGATGAGTAGAAGCAATTTCGAGAGAGATGTGTTGGTTCATAATGTTCCCCCCAAAGGAAGATTCACAATCTAAGGAATTTAGAAGGTTCATCTCCATGGGGGATTGTTCTATTTCCTTTTGATGCTGGAAGGCTAGGCATACAGGGTCAAGAGCAGGGTTGATTGATGCATCAGATGAGCTGGAATGAACAAGTGCCATCTGATAGAAAAGATTTGGTGCACAAGAGGGGGCTTTCTTTAGAATAGGAGAGGGTACACAAGGCTGACTTCCTTGAATGAATGGACTCTTCCATTTTTCTACCTCCTCCTCCATGGATTGCAAGGCCTGAACTTGCCTGAATAAACACTCCTCTTTATACATCAACTCCTGCTGATATCCATACTACTCATCCAGTCTATCTATTTCCATTACCTGCTTCTCAAAGTCTAGCACCATCTCCCTTATCATTGAAGGACAACTAGGAGAGCTGCTTAAGGGGATTCCCTGAATATCTTGAGCTTGATCATAGTTAAATGAAAGAATACAAGGTCCCTGATTTTGTGCAAAGGAATTATACATACAAAGATAATATTTTCTTGATGTCACCTGGACTACTTAAATAGTTGATTCAACTCAGATTCACCATTGGTGTTGATGCAAAAGCCTCCAAAGGCTGGTCGATTGAAGAACATACCAAAAATTCTTTAATTCTTTGGACACAACTTGCCCTAGTTGGTCCCACCGAGCATGCCAAAAACTATTGATGTAGTGGATTGCACCCGAGGGCAGGAGGCCTAGCTCCTACCCTTCCACACACAACAATGGAAACTCCCCTCTCGCCTGTGGGACCGATGAAGCTGGAGGGGAGAGTCTCTAGATAAGGGCTAGCTCCCTCTGATGTATCTTTTAGGCCCTAGTTTCTCCTACTACTAACCAAAAAATGTAAAAAAGGGGGGGTTGAAAAGGGAGAGAGAGATGCTGAAACAGAACCTAAACCTAAAAAAAAATGAAAAGGTGATACACCAAAAAAGTTGACCCACCTAGCCCGAATATACACTTTTCACCAAAAAGAAGCGCCCACACACTTCATCTAAAGTGGGAAGATCTTCTGCAATAGTCAGCTAGGGGTCCGTGGAAATACATGGAGGAATAAATTACCAAAGGCATCCTCAGACACACTTATGGTAGCCTATTCACAGGCACCTACATTCCCCTAGGAACACTTCTGGTAGACCTACAAAAAAGAGACTTCACAATGCACTAGACATGCTGTAATTGATCTGTGAGAAGCATGAAAGACAATGAATTAACACAAAAGAATAACATAGACATATAATTTAAAGTGCAAGTCTAGATAGAGGTAAAAATGCTAAGTCTTGATTCAAGGTAAAAACTGGCAGAGCTCTACCTTACAAGCCCGAGAGATTCTTGGGCAGAGTTTTGCCTTAAGGCTAAAAGAGTCTTTCTCAAAATGAGAATTATTTTAATATATAGAAAGAGGAAGAGAACTTGGTGCCTTTTGGGAAAGACTTTGGTTCTCTTTTTGCAAGCTGGCCCATGTGCACTCTGAGCCTTGGGAAGAGGGAGCCATTTGATTGTCGGCTCCTACTTTGACTTTGGCATCTCAACATTAATATGAAAGCACGAGTTGTGCCTCTTTTCTACAAATAGACTTCTCCCTTTAAGGCATTTATACAGCTTGTCTGCTTATGAATGAAAATTGGAGAAAACAAGCTACGTTGTTTACTGTTTGTGCCATTTGGTGACCACCTGGCAAGAATTGTTCCAATTGCAGGAATAAATCCCTAAGTTGATACCTCCTCTCGCCACTTGGATGCTTTATCCATTTATTGCCTTGTCTCATCCTGGTTTTATCTCTTTCTGCTCCTTTAGCCCTCAGGGACGGTCTTCTGGTGGGTCGCTGCATTCCTTGGGCTCTTTTCATGGTTGGCACTCAGGAAATTTAAAAGAAAATGGCTATTTCACTGTCTTAAAATTGATGTTTGCACACCTGTCATCACTTTAAAAACAACAACTAATATGTCTTCTTGAAGTTGATGACTTTCTGGATGTCACTGTCCTTGGCAAACCCCTTCAGGCCTTTTTTGTGGGCTTTTTCTATGGGTTTTTTCCCATGGGCTTTTTCCCATGGACAATTTTCCCGTGGACAAAAAGTCCATGAGAAATGGCTGCCTTGATTTCTTTTGGGGTTTTCCCTAGGTCCCTTTTGAGATCACGGCCTTCCTCTGAATTCCTTCAGACTTTTTGTCCAAAGGAATTCCTTCAGACAAAAGTCCAAAAGAATTCATTCAATGCCTTGAGTCTTTTTTGCATTTTTGGAAATCCTTCAGCTACCTTCAAAGTGCCCTTCAGGTTTGTTGAAATTGACCCTTTCAAAGGGTGTCTTTGCCAACCAAGTGCCCTCCGCAAGGGCACTTGTCCTTTGGGAGGCTCGCTTGACTTCTTTGATTGAATCGCTCCTTTGAACCAACTGTTGAACCACTCCTTTGAACCAACCATTGAACCAATTGATTGAGCCGGTTCAATGGTTCAAACAGTTGTTGAACCAAGGCACCGAACTGAATGCAATGAACCATTTGATTGAACTTGTCAATGAACTTTGCATTGAACTTTGTCGATGAACTTAGCTTTGAACCAAAATGATGAACTTTGTTGATTGAACCAAGTGTTGAACTTTTACCAAAGCATTGAACCAATTGAATTGAACCAAGCCTTTGAATCGAGCTATTGAACTTTACATTTGAACCAAAGCATTAAACTTTACTAATGAACTAAGGCATTGAACCGAGTGATTGAACCATATAATTGAACTGAAACATTGAACCAAAACGTGTTGGACCAACGTGTTGAACCAAGTTGATGAACCATTTGATTGAACCAAAGTGATGAACTTTGCTTATTAAACCAAGGCTTTGAACCGAAGCATTGGACCAAGGCATTGAACCGGTTCAATGGTTTAATGGTTCAAAGGTGCTAACTCTTGGAAAAATTATGTCTTTGAACCACACTTCCAACCTTAAGGAAAAGTGTCTTTGAACCATTTTAGCTCTCTTTCCTTATGAATTTCTTCAGACAAGTGTTTGAAGAAGCTTTGTAAAACCTTGCACTCTCTGAACTGGTTCTTCAACTGCCGAAAGACCACCTACATAGTTCATAGAAATGGACCTGTAGAGTCCATAGAAATTCTACAGAGTCCATAGAAATGGACAGATTCATGCAAAATCAAAAAATGAAATGGCCCTGAATAGCAGGGATAGAAGGGAACCTATTTTTGGCCTGTTGGGCAAAAAATAGTCAACAATAATTTCCACCTTACTCTAGAGCTACCTAAGCCTATCAAGACTCATAGCGGTGAAATTTTTGCCAACCCTGATGATACTACTATATCTAAAGAGCCTTGCCCTTCCCCTACTTCTCATAAGATGAAAGGGGTTTCCTTTTCTCTATTTAATGAGGAGACTACCATGGTGACCTTTACCCACACTCTGGTCTCTAAAATTAGTGTGAAGAGTAGGAAGAGGAAAATTAGGGAGGTGGAAGAGGAAAATATGCAGGATGATGTGGGGACCCCTAAAAATCTTAGCAGTACTCATGTGGGACCTAACAGTAACACTAATATTTCCATCAAGGATAAGAAGGAGGTATTGTCTTATAGGGTTAGGAGGTCAGGGAGGATTTTTGGAAAACCTGCACTAAAAGCTAAACTTATTGATCATTTAAAGAGTGCTTCTAAAGAATCCACCCAGGGGGAGGAGGCCAAGGTTATTGAATTCTAGGAGATTTCTGAAGATGCAGAGGGTAAGAATGGGAATAAATAGAGTGATGTTTCTAGTGGTGTTATTGGTGATTCTGAGGATAAGGTTGATAAAGGGGGAAGGATGTTTTTGGAGGAAGCTACTAATGAGACAGAGGAAGGTGTTGATTACAGGAATGACATTGCTACCTTGAGGGGTCATGTGAAGAAACTAGAACACTCAATTTCCACTATGCTCAGGCGTACTATGTTACTTAATATTTCTATGTTGCAGGATCTTGAGACTATAGCTATGGAGGACAAAGATTAGAATTTCAAAAATTTAGATGAATTTATTAAATCTATGGCTAAAAGATGGGAGAATCTTTCTCCTTAGTTTTGGTTTCTTTTATGTTGTTTATTCTCTGCTTCTTCATACATATTGTCTTTAGTCTAGTTATGATGTCTTTGTTGTTTATGTTTGTTAAGTGGGCTCTGTTATAACTATTTCAAGGATCTTTTATGATGATGCCTCTAGGGTTTCTTGTTGTTGTTTTGTAAGTGTTCAGCCCCTTATTTTATCTGCCTTATATAATCAAAAACTAAAGATTTTTAAAATTGATTAAATTTTATAAAATATTATGAATTATTTAAATTATACATTATAGGTTGTAAATAAGATAATTATATAATATATTATAATTTAAAAATTGTAAGAAGTGAAAACAAGATAAAACAACAAAATAGGGAATTAACAAGGTAGAATAACTTTAGACCAAAAAGTAATAAAGGAGTAGCAATAAAGCTTAAAATGAAATTGAAAATAATGGAAAACATGAAAAATAGGAATAAATTAATTAATAAAGAATGATGTGTTGGGAAAGTAATAAACAAAACAAGGGAAAGGACAAAGAGTGGGAGAGGGTAAAAGAAAGAAAGAGGGGGAGGATGGGGGAGGATGGGGAAGGGTGGGGTGAGATAAAGGGAAGATATTTTTTAAAAAAACAAGAGGGGAACTAGAGGTAAGAGCTATGCCAAAAGGATGGAACAAATTAATGAGGTTTAAAAAGGTTGATGATAGGTCTCCAAGTCTAGTTTAACTCGAGACCACTATCCCTATTGAGGTTGTTAGTATGCTTGTGAATTTCAATAGCTTCCCTAAGATGCAGCTTAAAAAAAAATCAATGGCAAGAATCATAGTTTCTTCTATGTAGATATGATCTCTTGTTTTTAGGGAGTGTTCTACCAATGCACACTTAACCATCCTTTCTTTATTAATATCTTCCACATGTTCATTGATCCTAGTCTTGATGGAATGATTTATCTCACCAATGTATGACACCCCACAAGAGCAATCAATTTTGTAAACCCTGTATCTCAAAGTAAGATCCAATTTGTCGTTTGTTGACTTGATCAAACATCTAAGCTTTTTAAGGGGTTAAAAGTGGTCTAGATGTTGTTGCTTTTTAAAATTTTGGCAATTTTGTAAGAGATCCCTTTGACATAAGGAAGGAAAGTTGTAGGTTGGTTTAAGTTGTCCTTTGGGATCTTGGGTTTCATAAGAAAAGATTTAGAAGATTTGAAGGCCCTAGAAATCTATTTTCCTTTATACCCATTTGACTTAAACACTTCAGTTAAGTGTAGGATCTCATCCTCAAGGTGCTCTTCATTACAAATTCTTAATGCTCTCATGGCAAGGGTTTTTAACACCCTTGATTTCTAAGAGAAATAGTGGTTGGAATATGTGCAGAGATAAATATTTGTACGGGTAGATTTATGATAGACCTTACAAGAGAAAGAACCATCCATATTTTTGGAAAGGAAGGCATCTAAAAAGAGAAGGCTACCTTCATATTCTAATTCCTTAGTGAACTTCATGGAATTAGCCATATTGTTCAAGTGAGTGTCGAATTCCTCTAGTTTATTTAACCCATGTGACCAAATGATGTGGGTATCATCCACTTATCTCTTCCATTAGGTTAATTTAAGAGGGAAATAATTAATCATGAGGTCTTTGAATTGTTCTATAAATAGGTTGGCCACCAATAGGGAGAGGAGTAAGCCTATTGAAACCCCATTTGTTTGCTAATAAATAACTCCTAAGAATGAAAAGAAAGTAGAAGTTAGACATAAGGTCACCATTGACATAGTTTCTTCATCCACATTATTACTTACTACTTTGATGGTGTCAACTATAGGAATTTTAGTGAAGAGTGACACCACATCAAATCTCACTAAAATTTCCTCATTTGAGACATGCTATCTTTGATAAATTCTACAAAATCAAAAGAGTTTTGATAAAGGATGAGGTTTTCCCCATTAAAGGCTTTAACTTATTGGCTAAGATGTTGTTTGAATGTTAGGTTTGTAAGTGAATATACAATCAAACTATGCAACAACTAGCTTGATTAATTCTGAATTCTCATTCCTTTTACTTTGAAGCTTTCATTAAGTCAGTATCCAATTTTCATGTGCTTGTGTATTTGCTTTATTTTGATAGAGATTATTAATTATATGTTCACATTTTCCTTTTAATCTTGATCATTGAGCTATTTAGGTTGTACAATAGCTAAAATTGATGCTCAATGATATATTTGTAATCAAACATGAATTCTATTTCTCAACACTAAAACATATGATCTCGATCAAAGAAACATCCCTTTTCTACCTTATTCCCTTTCCTTTACATTTTTAATGATAAGATGTCCTAATTAGTAGATCCTAATTATTATATATTATAAAATAATATAGTAAACCTATGGTTTCAATAAGCCCACAACATTAGACAAATTACAATTAGGTAATGAAACTAGTTGAACCTTTGGTGGTAATAGTTGTTTCTCACCCAAGTAAGCATTTTGGAATTTTTTTGGCCTTTGAATCCCTAGAAGAATCTTAAAAATGAGGGGGCATTCATCCCATGTTTTGTGTACCCCCTTTGTCCTCCTAAATCAGTCAAACTAATAATTGTATTTGAGTGCATCATAAATTGAGCTTAACAACTTATATACCTCACATTCAATATGTTACATACATGATTCAATGACATTTGAATTTATATGATTGAACATTATCCACATGTTAACATTATACTACATGATTAGGTGGACTTAGAACTCCCCTCTGTCTATCAAGGTGCCATCTAGATGGAATAACATAGTGATATTGACCTCCCTAAAATATGTTAGCATTTACTCCCTACCCTTTTCTAGTGGTTTGATAACTCTTTATGTTAATGTCAACCATTCCTCAATCAAGGCTCTCATGCTCCTAGCATAAATCTGATATAGTTTCAAATCTACCAAAGTCATGAGTTTGAGCTTCGGTTACATGCCCTTATAAAAAACCACAATGATCCTTTTGCATTTGTTATCCATTTGAATAAATCTCCAAGTGTGCTTATGTGAGTTGGAGGTGTTCTTTTCTCATGTTTAGTGATTTGATCACTTCTTTAAGGGCTATAAAGAGTTGCACAAGGGCATTACTGACTCTACCAACTAGTTATGTCAGGAAAGTGCTCTTGACCTACAATCTGAGTACCTATACTTACTCATGTATATCTTTAATTAACATATCTATGAGCTCATTAGTAGCTCAAAGAACTAACACTAGGTCCTCGACCACTTTCTCTTCTCAAATAGGCATCCTAATTTTAGTGAGGGAGAATAAATCCTACTTAGTTTTCCAAACCATTAGATTCTCTTCTTGAGTGAAGATTTGGATGACTGTTAGGAACCTCACTCTTATAACAGTTGATTAACAACACTAAATGACTTATATATTGACTATAACATGTTGATTACACACAATTAATTTTATGGAAGGAATAACTATATATCGTTGGCCTCTTAAAAGTGGCAACATCCTATTAGATCAAGCTCTAATTATAAATACATCTTCTTGGATGATTTACAATATCCTATGCCCCTTTATTTATACTAGTTCTTATCTACCCAACTCCTCATTCTTATGCATGTTGTACTAAATTATGTATTATGTATTCTACTAGTTATTCTACTATTCTACCCCTCTCTAGGTACATTACATTCTATCCCCTTTCAAAAAAAATCATCCTCAAAACATGATAATATTTACATAATAAAATAGGATGTTGACCAAATAGAGGCCCATCCATGCATTCGTTTAGGCTTCCACTTCTTTTTTTGGGGTTGGTATGTGAGCATGTACAACCACAATGTGAACTCAAACACTACAACATGAGGGTAAAGTCCATAGATATCAATGGATGGAGTAACCTCGGCTTGAAACATGAGGTTAGAGTTGATCATTGAAATTTGAAGCTTGACAATCAGTACCTCAAAAGAATAAGGGTGCATAAAATATGTTGCTTGGTGAGTCAACATGCCATCCCCCTTAGAATTTTTCTTTGATGGATTTGAAGACTCGATTCCCTACTTGGGATCTATGATTATTGGCTTGGTCTCATTGGGGGCTCACTTGAGTATGGTGATTTCCTGAATGGGCTCGTCTGGAACATGTTGAGGTGCATCCAAAAGGGAATCAATGTCTGGTTTGTTGATGTCTTGAAGAGGTGGTGTTGTGTAGGGACACAAGACCAAAAACAAAGGTGTCTCACCATGATCATACAAGATGTGGTCTTCTACGAGCTTATCTAAGCACACAACTTCCATCATGGATTGTGATTGCCACATTTGAACCTCTGGTCAAATCTCATCTTGAAGTTTGTTGATGAAGCAATGAATGACGAATGTAATAGAGATGTCATTGCTTAATGTTTCAAACTCAGTCTCATATTCCCTAATAATACCAGTTTGTCAAAGTTGAATTAATACACCCGTGAGATTACCTCTAAAGAAAATGGAAAGCTCCATAAAAAACAAAAAAATGGATACCGATTTTAATCAAAGATGTATCCTTTACAAAACGACCAATATTTTATTTTTTTAAACACAAACCCAAAAAAATTAAATTGAAAAACAAAAAACTAAAGACTAGAATATCCCTAAGACACCACTAATACGAAGTTTTAAAAAATGACTTATTTGAACTCCAACAATCTTAAAATTAATACTCGATACCATGCGAATAAACATCATTGACTATGAAAAAGTAGAATCTAAAATTCTAAGAATAATGACACCTAGGCATGACTAGATACACAACCTAAAAAAGGTATTAGGCATTACCAATGAACCGAATGTCGACACAAGATGGTAATAATAAAAGGAAACAAATAAACAAAGGACGATTAAATAAAATACCACCTGCTAGACTATTATACGTACATCATAGAATATAAAATCTTTAAACATACAGACTATAAACTAAATCTGAAAAAAAAATAAAAAATAAAAAATGAAACCATCTAAATATGAATTAATCTTACTTAGCGTTGATAAACTAGATTTATCAATATACAGACGACGTACGTACAAAAAGAATCGTATCTATTTAATTAAACAAAACACAAACGTAAATGAAAAACCTAAACCAAATACCACGAAGTGAATTGAGAAAACTGGGCAGTTTAGAGGTGTGGGCAAAGATGAGGAAGGTGAGGTGCAATATCTGAAAGTGCCAAACAAGGTGGAGTCATGACGAGGCAATACACCGATATGCACCTGAATGGAGGGTTCATTTATCAGGGAGCTTGACGAGCAGATGAAATACAACCACAAGATCTTGTAATTAGCACCGGACGATGTGGAACTAAGGTGAGATGCAGGCGCATTGACCACAGAAGTATTTAGATGTGTGATTTGAAGCAGCCATGATAAATCTTGGTGAGACGCTAGATTTGGATCTAGATCAGAGCTGTGATGGGTAGTGAAGAAATCGTGAGAAGCAGACCGAACTGTATCAAAATGATTAGAAGTGATGCCTAGTCAGAATAACATTTCACCACGGAAGCCATTCACCTCTTATCGTTTTTTAGATATGTACGATGTGCTATTTGGTTCCAACAACTCATAGGCCCTATTGAAATAGGAAACCAAATATCCGATGTAGAGATCCAATCCCTTCAATGCATAAATCCAAACCATGGTAGATGAATCTTGCCTAGGCAACTACAAGTTGAGACCACTGTCACGATCATGTTTAGATGTTATGGAGACCAATACTCGCTGATGGTGATGGAGAGCTCAATACTTGCTGATGGTGCTGGAGAGCTCGTTGTTGGACGATTGGATCTACAAATAAGTCACCGACAAGCCAAACCAGTGCAGTGCAAAATGGATCAAAAGGAGTGAGGGTGCGAGTGGAGTACTGATTCTACTATAAGATGAGATCCTCAAAGCACCGATTCAATGATACCAGATTAAATGCACAGATCTGAAAATTCCACACAACACAATGATAATATAGATGTATTTGTACCTAAAAAATTAAATGACTTCAAACTATAAGACAATACTATAGAGATCAAAGTGGGGTAAATATTCACACTAACAATTCTGCAAACTAGAATACTACAAATGGCTGCAATCCTCATAATAACTTAAGCTGAAAGAAAAATAAATGACAAAAAATCTCTCTCGAACCACAAGTTTTATTGTAACAAAAAAAAATTGGCCCTAGAAAGCGCTCTAATACCAGATGTTAGGAACCTCACTCTCACAATAGCTAATTAACAACACTAAATGACTCTTATATTGAATATAACATGTTAATTACATACAATTCTTTTTATGGAAGGAATAACTCCGTATCACTGGCCTCTTTGAGGGGGAAACCTTCTATTAGAGCAAGCTCTAATTACAAATACTTCTTCTTGGAAGATTTACAATATCCAATGCCCCTTTATTTATACTATTTCTCATCTACCCAATTCTTCATTCTTATGCATGTGGTATTAAACTACTTATTCCCTATTCAACTAGTTATTCTACTATTATACCCCTCTCTAGGTAAATTACAAAGACCACTCTCTTCATACTCCCAAAAGTCCTGTTGAATTGCCATTGAACATTTGGATCTCCATGGTCGACCATCTCTGGTCTTTTTAATCCTGACAACTCCATGGGTCCAACCCAGACTGATCTCAAAAATGTCTCCAAGGTGCAGTAAGATATAATAGGAGGGGTGGACTAAACTGAAGTGGAAGGTGGAGGCTTGGGAAGAGGAAGGAGAGATGAGGTGGAAGGAAGAACGGAAGAAAGGAGTGGAGGTTTAATTGGTAGGGGAGTGAATGGAGAGAGCATAAAAGAGGACTACCAAGGGAATAATTAGGATTGCCATTGGTCATGGGTCATGTGTATGTGGGGACTAATGGTACCCGAGATAGGTGTGTTCAATCAAAAAGAAGAAATTGGCTAGTTAATGTTGAATCCTTGGGTGCCTAGGGTTATGGAAAAGGAGGACTGGGGAACCATGGGGAGGGTATGCTGAAAAGAGGGCCAAGAGGGAGAAATAATAAATTGAATAGCGGATTACAAGTGAGTCACCTTTAGTTTATTTTTTCACCTCTTATCTAGATCAATTGGTGCTGAGGTTGTAGTGGGATCAATCGTAGAAGTAATTAGAGCATGTTTATTAGGCACCATAGAAGTTTTATTTTTCAAACCTTTAAGCATCATACTTAGGCAAACCTAAGACATAATGGTAGAAGGGAATGAAGTGTTGATTATTGCTAGAGAAGATTAGGGAACTAAAGGAGTGGTTTTAGGGGTAATAATATTGGGGATCACCTAAATTGTGCACACAATTTCACTTGCCATTGAGTAATATAGGGTATAGTGATGGGGGCACTGACTGAGAAACCATGACATATGTTGGTACTATGAAACTAGGGGTCATTGAGATCTGAATACTTTCTAAAACTATAAAAGCAACCTAAACTAAGTTTAATACTGAAGTGGATGGGGGTCATACAACCAAGGCACCTAGAGACCAAAGAAGGGGTGTGAGTACTCCTATGAGTTGAATATTCTAAGCATGGGGCTTTTATAAGTAAGAATATTCAACATGGTTGAATCCAAGAGGACCTGAGTGAACTGGTGAGTTTGTGAGATAAGAACTAGGAGAGGCCCCATTGGAACAAGCCTAATAGAAATAGGGAAAACTAGGGGTTCCACTATGGGTTGTTGATGGATGACACCAATATGGGAAGGGATCTCAAGTGTAACCTACTATTAATCTCACTTAGGAATTACTCAAGACTATTATTGATGTTAAACTCCACTAGCTACACTACCTATGGTTGAGTGACCTATAAACATGGAGGTGGAAGAGCTAGGGCTAAAGTTGTGGGAGATGAAGCTTGTGGAGGAGAAGGTGGTGAGATATATTGCATGATCCTCTTATGGTGAGAACCCCATGACATCTTCCACAAATTTATGATCAATTTATTATTTGGAAAGGTGATCTAGGAATTGATATGGAAAGAGGAGAGGGGCCTATTAGATATATTCCACCTAAATGACATCATGGTCTTGGTAATACTAGTAATCCCCGATGGGCAAGAGCATCCCCCTTATCTCATCATAAAGTCATTACATGGGATTCTCATTGATGTCCTGGTAGACCATAGAGTATATGCACTCACAATTATCTCAATTATTACTCCAATAGTGTGATCTTATAACTTGTATAACATGATGCAAACTACAAATATCATAAGAAAATAGGGTGAGAATGTTGATTTGTTAAATGAGAAGGTGGCATAGATTACATCCATGATGTAGGACATCATGTATAATTTCCCTCTGGCTTGAGATTCTAAGACAAGGTTGACAAGATTAAAGCTAATTACACTTCCCAAGTCTAGGACTCCTTCCCCTTTAAGAATCATGTTAAGTAAGGGCACCCATAATATGTTTATGTGCATGGTGTCATTATCCTTTAAAATTCAGATTAATAGGAACATCAAAACATAAACCCCCTTTGAAATAGGTGGATAGGGTGAGTGTCAATATATTATTTATTAGTCCATTGTTATGGCCCAGTCCTTGATAACCTTGCATATATCATGGGTATTAGACCATGTGTTTATTTTGCTTAGATTGTAGACAATGATGTAATCCAAGAGGTTATAATATTGATTAAAAATATCCCCAAAGATATCTATGATTAAGTTCACTAAATTGGTATAATAAATTATATCCTAATCTCCCCACTTAATACACTTGCAATCCACAATAAGTTATCAAAAAAGTCTACACAGGGGAACACTTCAGGCTTGGATGCAACCTTGTGTAATCTGAACCTCCCCAGTGCTATGATATCATCAAGATACTCAGTCTCATTCCCATTTTTCTATGAGATGGGCATGTTCACATATTTAATTACCTTTAATACTTTGTTTTAGTGCTCGAACAACACCAAGTTTGGTAAGAAGTTGGTATCCTAGTATTTAGGCTCAAGATTGGGGTGTGAAGATGACACAACTATTATAGGTTGGATATGTTTTAGTACTAGGTTATGAGATTAAGTTAAGCACTAAAAGCTTGAGTAAGAAATATGGATAAGGATTCTTTGGAATTTGGAATGGTAACAATAATTTTAATGGATCAGAGGTTCACTTAAAAGGATCTGCTAAGATCCCTTACATTAATGGTTTTTTGGCATATCACCCTACATGTGAGTTTGAATTTGTGTTGGTAGAATAACCCATTCAATCATTCCTTGATCTTTCATTAACTTAGATAATTTGAAAATGATCCTTTATTTATATTTTATGATGGTGATTGGACATTTATCAATTATTCAACCAGAGCCCTATTACCCAGATTAGTTAATGCAAGGTATGTGGTAGGTACATGCATTCTACATCCTTAACTTATGCTTTATATTTAAGACACATGACATATGTTGATTTGGTACCTCACCCATGGGATACACCAACTAAATAAATCCAATAAATACTCCTTTTACTTATTTGAGTACTAGAATCAACTACTTATACCTATCCACATCACGTGGTGCACTATGATTGGTTCTTAGTTATGACCATACTTCCTCCCTAGACCAACCATAACATTCTTAAGTCCCCTCTTTTTATTTTTTATATAAGTTCCATGTGGAGCCTTCTCATTTGTCAGGCTCTATCGAGGCTTTGACAACTCTAACACCTCCCAGACATTGGTAGGTTTGACAATTTCCACATAGTGCCTTTGCATTCACCAGGCTCTCCTAGGGTTATAACAAATATAACACCCCTGAGATACTCATAGGTTTGATAGATACCATGTGACACCTTTACACTCATCAATCTCTCTTATGGCTCTAACAACTCTGACACTCCCGAGAGATTGACAGGTCTAATAGCTTCCATGTGGCACCTTCCCATTCACTAGGCTCTCTTAGAACTCTAAAAAATATAACACTCCTAAGAGAATAGAAGGTATTATATCTTCTTCATGATTCCTTCACATTCATAAATTACTCTTGAGGCTTTGAAAACTTTGACACCCTCAAGAGACTTGTAGGTCTGACAACTTCCATGTGGTGCCTTCCCATTAATTGGGCTCTCTTGGGGTTTTAACAACTCTGAGACCCCCAAGAGACTATCAAGTCTAATATCTTCCACATGTTTCTTTCACATTTTATGTGCTCTCCTATGATATTCATGTAAAAATGACTAAGATAAAATAAATACCACATAATTTAAAAAACATCCCAAAATAAATACCACATAATTTAAAAAACATCCCACCTACCCATCATCAAAATTTCATGAAATACTAAGTAGGAATCTGAGTTGTCATCATTATAGTATGGACTTCATACCTTTAGTTATATAAAAAAATAGTTATCACAATAAATTATAAGCTTAAGGAGGCTTTTTATTTAATACATGGAAGGGTAACATTGATAGAAACATAGGCAACTAGAGGAATCTCAATGGCGATCAATTTCACATCACAAATGTTGTGAAACACTCAGTATACTAAGGCAAAATAGGGGTTCAAGATTCCACATAGTTTGAGACCAAGAGTAAGAACATTTGATATGTGGGAAAATTCTAAGTTGTAAATTTTTAGATGGGTACCCAACTTTTAAAAGGGTGGGGTCATGTTGGGCACAACAAAGTGTAACTAGGTAGATGTGATCAAGGATGTGATCAACTAAAAATCCATATTCGACAAGGGGAATATTAGAAAAATATGATGTAAATAAGGAATGCAATGTTACATATGGGTGATGTAAGCATCCTTATAATGAATTATACACATTAAACAAGGTATCAAGGCTAGATACTATCGACATCAAAGACCTAGGACATTCCAACTAGTAAAAACAAAGTTTAGGATCACAAGTGAAGTACATAGATCATCCCATTAACACTATATGCATAAAATTTAAAATGGACATTCTTCCCACAAAGTATTCCCCATTCCTTAGGACTCATTATAGATCCATTGGTCTAGTAAAAAGATTGGGTATTTATGTGAGAAATTAGGTGACACTATAATTGTATGATATAATGAGAACTCTTACCCTAGTCTATTGACCTACCACAACCCAATGGACCTCAAATATATCATGACAAAAACTATTGAGTTTGAGATTCAACTAAAATATATGTGCCAAATATCACTTCTTTTGGTGTGATCTAACTTTTACTATTATTTTTGTCTTTTGATGATTTCCTTATGTTTCTTTTATGATTTAGATTTTTACTCTGTTGGATTTTTTTATTCCTCTTCCTTATGTATTTGAAGAACTAATCATGAATTAAATATGTGAAAAACACAATATATATTACAATTTCTCACTAGATAAAAGGACCTAAATACCATGATATCTAAAGACTCCTAAACTTTCCCACAAGTAAGTGTGCAATCTCAAAACTGACCTATATGTGACTCAAGTGAAAGGAAATAAAGAAAATATGGGGATCATGAGAGATCCAACCATGTAATAAGTGATAAAATGATTAATATGATCATAGACAATCAAAATAATATAAAATATTGATACAAAATGGTGGGGCTATGCTTATGATAGTCATGTCTCTAATAAGTTATACTAACCTATAAGGGATCTTGCACAAATGCTAATAATAATAGTAGTCATCCCAAAAGAGGGGGAAAGTAAATAAGGGTTAAATAATCATAAAAATACCAATGGAAAAATGATATAAATGTGACAAAATGAAAATCAATGCAAAATTTGGAGGTGCTACCTAGGAATCATAAAGGAAACAAATGTCAAAATAATGTGATATAAAACCAAATAACCAAAAATGAAACATTGGTGGAAGGAAAATCAAGATAAAACCAAATAACCCAAAGGAATCAATGGTGGAAGTAAAATGAAACTAAATGAAATAAAAATGCACAAAAACAAAGAAATGTGAGATTTAAAAAATAACCAAAATTTATGTTAACATCCATATCAAAGATGAGCATGTAAATACAAGCCTATGTGTCTCATGAGGTTTCTTGAAGTTGAATATATTTATTATTATGCAATGGAATAGAAGAGTGGGCATCACAGTATGCCATGAAGTGTAATATGGTGTAGGTATTGGCATCACATATGCCCTAAAATCTGAAGTGATATATGGATGGGCATCACAAGATTCCCTAACATGTGATGTTGAGTGAAGTGAATTTGAACAATTAGAATGAACCACATTAGGATTTTTAATGTAGTTGGAGATAGGTAAATGTGTTACTATGTTGGATTTTGAGGATGTTAAAATTTACATAGTATGTGTAAGTGAGGTTTAAATAGATTTATAAGGTAAAGGATGACCAATTCTGATTCACTTTGGAGTATGCATTTGAACTAGGTTCTCTTTTGGTTCATGTGACCTAAGAGGTTGAGATTTGATGAATGTAACCACCCATTTAAAAAAAATCATGTTAGCTATCATTTCCTTATTGATATAGGAATAAGGATAAACTATGGGTTATACGACATTAGTAGATTAGGTAGATATATGGTGTAATTATTGTTGATCATTAGGTAAGTGATGTTGATGTGATGTTGATTGTTTAGATTGGACTTGAGAGGCTTGATTATAGTCTTGATAATATTTTTGTGTAAGAGTATCAAGATTTAAATGTGGACCAAGCAAGAAGATAATAACGAATCAATGAAGATCATGATAATGTCTTATCATAACATGCCACCAATAAAACTTATCAAGATTATATCATTTTGAAGGAGGCTTGGAAAGATCAGAGCTCATGGTTTTAGAGGGTTGTAATTTATTCTTAAGTTATTCTACACTGAAGGGAGGGTGGGTTAGGTTAAAATTGGTTAAATGAGATGCTTTATTTGTAGGTTTTGGAGTCTTAAATTAATCAATGTTATGAAAGAATGATTAGAAAGATTCATTGATAATTGCTTGAGGCAATTCAGATTGACTCATAATAAAGTCTTGCCTTTTTCCTTGGTCTAAGGTTTCTTCTAAAGTTTTAGCATAAACATCTAAAAAAATTATTGAAGTGGAGCTTTAAGAGACATAAAAAATATTTTTAAATTATTGTCATCACTCATTTTTTATGGTCCACATTGTGAGCTAGAGACTTACATCATTTAATGAAAGTACGAGCAAATTCATTAGGAAGTTATTGAGCTTAGATGAAGTGACTAAGGTAATTTTTAGGAATTTTTATTATGTTGGAATTCCTTCACTAGAAAATTGAATAAATCCTCGAGTTTTGTAATAAAATATTTAGTAAGTTGATTATACCATTCAAGTGCATCACAAAAAAAGGTTTTGGTTAGGAGCTTGGCAATATCAAAGGTGTTAGTTTGGACCCATTATTTATAGATATTACCAAAAGATATATGAAATACAGAAGGATATTTAGTCCCATAATATGTGATACTTAGAGAGATGTTTCCAATTTATATGTCCATAATGAATGGACTTAAAGGTTCATTTTGAATATGTTTAATAATTTTGGTATGCAAAGGAGGTTAATGGATTATATGCCCATTGGCATCTGTGAGAGGAGGAGGGATAAAATTATGATTGGGTTTATTCATGATGACTTGAGGTGGTGGACTAGCCATTTTTAATTTATTAAATTGAATTTGCATCATTTGGAAATTTTTAGTTATTTGCATAACATTCATTTGTTAAACCATTTGAGTTAGAATTTGAGTTGTATCAATGGGAAGAGTAAGATTATTGGGTGGAGGAGGATTACCAACATTGGTAATATAATAAGGACAAGAATGAATAACCTCAATTTTATTACACTATTTTTTTTTAATTTGTAAAATTTAGGTAACATGATGTAGTAATTATTTTTGGATTAAAAAGACATGAAGGAATTTAATAGTTTCATCTGAAGTGATAATATAAGTGACTTTATGATCGAAGTCCTTGATTATGTAGTGTTATTGACTAATTGTATGTTGAAAATAAGACATAATTATTAATTTATTAGGTTACTAAACTAGGTTGGCCACTTACTAAACTAGGTCAGCCACCTACTGCACTAGGTCACCCAAGACCTATAGGGTTGACCAAGTTGATCTAGTTGATTTTTGAGAAGAAAAATAGTAGTGTGAAAGCATATTAGATCATCCAAGTTCTATAAAATCTACCAGGTCAATCTAATTGAATTTTGGGAAGAAAAACAATAGTCTAAAAAAAAGGCCTAAATAAACTAGATCGACCAGCTCAATCTAGTTGAATTTTGGGGAAAATATCAAAAAAGGCTAAATAAAATTAGATCGACCAACTCGATCTAGTTTATTGTGTGATATAATTTTAATAGAACTAAAAAACTAGAAAAAATAAATAGGAATTTGAAGTGTTGATTGATTTTATTGATAAATAAAGATAACGAATTGAGATAATTGATAAAATTGAATTACTAAGTTGGTAAGAGTGAATCTAGAAAATAGAACAAAATTGACTAAGTTAATTTAGTTGTATTACTAAGGATATTAAAGAGTTGGTTGTTAATTGGGTTATCTAGGTGAGGTTTGCTCTTATAAAGACAAAAAATCTTTAAAACATAGTGGTTAAATAGATTGACTAGGTTAATTTAATCTGTAAAATGCTAAATTAAAGAGTGTTAAAATAATACTAGATTGACTAAACTGATCTGGTTTGCTGAAAATAAAAAATAAAATTTGCTAAATTAAACTAAATCAACTAGTTTGATCTAGTTTACTATAAGTTAAAATTCAAAAAAATAATAAAATAACACTAGATCAACCAGCTTGATTTTGTTTTTTGAAATGGAAACCTGCATTCAAAAGGATAAAACTAGATAAACTAGTGTGATCTAGCTGATTGTATATCTTGGAACTAAAAATAGATAAAAATACTAAATCAAATAGCCCAATATAGTTGAATATGGAAAGAAAACTTATAAATAGATAAAAATATTAGATCAACCAACATGATCTAGTTAACTATAAATGAAAAATTAAAATTTTTAAAGGGTTAGGTTCGCATTGGGTTCACCAAAATATATTAAATGAAGTAAGATGGATCTACAACTTGTACTGCTTTATGAATTCTAAGCTCAAATAAGGTAATCTTACCAACAAATCATTATATAGATATTTATATCAGGGCATGAACAATTTGGATCCATTAAACCTACCTAAGGGATCTCTTATCACATAATACCACTAGAGATGTTTCTAAAGCCTATATTCAATTAAAACCACATAATAGCCTTAAATAGGCTTATAATACATGAAATAAATATAATCTAGTGTTCACTAAATCTTGTGGCACAAAGGGGGATAGTTAAACAAAGAAAACATAACTTGTAAAGGAAAACTCTAATCAATTCCATGTGGAGGTAATTCTAATCAAGGAGTAAAATATTTAACCTATTAATTTGTGAAATATCTAGCTAACAAAATGAAAGAGTAAGAGTTAGGAATACTTACCTTGAATGAACCTAGCATGCTTCAATCTCTCCCTTGGCCATTGGTGCTTTGTAAGAGGTTTTTGTGGATTTGTAAGGATCACACTATAAAAATTCACTCTAGGCTACAATACTCATACTTTTCATCTAAGAATTTCCCACATGATAAGTTTTTTTATTTCCAAATCAAAACCCTAAGCAATGACACCTCAAGTGTAGAATTTGTAGAATTGCAAGGTGTAATAATCTAAAAATGAATGTTCCTCTAGATGTTTGATTGAAGTGAAGGTGGTATTTATATCAAAGGATTGACCCTAAACCATTCCATAAATTTATATAACAAGGTCAACCAACTTGATCTTGTTAGCCATGAAAAGTAGTCATTTAGGCCTTGAACTAGGTCAACAAGGTTGAGCTAGTTTTTTAACATGTACTTTAACCATTTATAACAAGATCAACCATGTCAACTTAGTAGGAAAATAGGGTGTAAATTTTTATGTTTTTTATGTGTTGTTTGACATAGTTATAAAAAAATGGGTCTTTTCTTAGTGGCTAATTGTGTATGTATTGGTTGACATAGTTAGCAAGGTGGGTTTTTACTTAGTTAGAGGTTATTTGAGAAGGGATGTTGCTTTGGGAGTTTTATAAGGGTATGAAAGGTGTTGAAACAAATTTTATATATATATATATATATATATATATATATATAATTTGAAATTTAGTCATGGACATATAGTTTCTTTAAATTTAGACATCATGACTAAATTTCAACTTATACTTTAACTTATATTATATGTATATATACTTTCAAGATGTTTGAGAGTGGTTTCAAACCTCTATGAGCTATAATTTCAATTATATATTTTGAAGGGTCCTATTAGATTTCATACTTATCCATATTTTGAGATTTTAGTATTTCAGACTTAGCCATATTTGAGGATTCCAATATTTCAAGCTTAGCCATATTTCATGACTTAAAGATTTCAGGGAGATCATAGGAGGTGAATAGATAGACACTCTAAATGATTTGGACTAATGGTTATAATTATATAAAGACACAATAATCTTTTGAAGAACTAATGGTCTAGCCACCCATTTCCCATTGCACCCTTTAAGGCATACACTCAAAGAGATTAAAAGTCGACAAATTCTTATAAGAGAGAAAGTGTTAGTAAATGATATATTATAAAAAATATTATGTATAAAGATAAAACCAAATGAGTATAGAAAACTAAAATATTGAAAAAGATGAAAATAAAAAGGCTTCCATTCATAAGGAAGAACAATTCTATAGTAGAAAAATCCCCATGACACTATCTCAGTGGATCTGAAAATAAATGCTAAAGAATGAGACATATTGTATTCCTTATATAGGTTATAGTAAACAAAATTCCTAATTAGATACCCATTTATGAATTAGGAAACAAACAATGATACTAAAATATGAAAAGTATAAGTGCACCAACATAATAGAGAAGTAGATGGCCTTTTTGGTGATGGGATAGTCAACAACTAAAAAGTCCATAAAACTAAAAACCATCAACAAAACAAATAGAACGTCATTAATAAATTTTATCCTAAGAATTAGGAGGATAATTCTTGAATGAAGAAGCTAAATAGAATAAGTGTTTCACTTCTAGAGTCCTCACAAGGAACATGACAAAGAGTTATCATAATCCATCCCAGATAAATGTAGATGGAGGATGAAGATGCTTGTGAAAGATTGAGTTCTAAGTGCAAAAATGAATGATTTAAGTAATATAATAAATGTTAGATTGATCATGGCTGATGAAATTAGTCTCATGATGATTATATCTCATATGATGATAAAAATACTCATGAAGAGTATAGGTTACAAAGAGTGGAGCTTTATCATTATGTGGTCCCATAGATAGTACACATGTAGGATAACCAATGCCATGGCATAGCTTAAAATGAATAGGATAAATCATACCATGTGAATTTTTACCAATACATTTAATAGCACATCCCATGTAATGGACAAATTCAGAACCAAATATAGTAGTATTTATCTCGAAAGAGCTAGACAAGTAATCAAGTGAATCAAAGATGGTATAAGAAGAATGAGAAATAATAGGATCATCAAAATCAAAATCAAAAGGTGTAGTATCAAAAACACCAAATACGTTTTTAAAAAAAAAAAGGATTTAACATAAAAACAATAGAAGTATGCTAAAAAACTAACAAATCAAGATTAGTGGACATAGGAGCAGTGACTTATGGTGGACCATGTGTAAGAGAAAATGGGTCCAATAGATCAATTTGATGTTGAAAATATATAATTTTATGTTGTAAAGAATTAAAAATGGTGTATTTTTAAAAATGAGGGTGTGGAGAAGATATTTTTAATATTTAAGTTTCATGTTCTCTTCTATAAATTTTACTATGTCATCCTAAAGTGAGTGAATATCAAAAAATAACATCTTATTTTATGACTTTAGCATGTATATCTAGGTAATATGCCACAATAGGCAAAAACACACATAAGAAGAGGAAATTGAAACCAAAAATATATATACATTGAGTACCACTAACAATGTATCTGTCAATAATGGTGAAAAATGACCTCTCAAGAGATGAAACATATTGGGTACCACCAAAAACATGTTTATGATTTTAATGAATTAGCACAATAAAATTTACCAATATGAATGAAAATGAGTGAAAAAAAGAATGCCAAGAGTTGTAATAGAAGTTAGAAAGGACCACCAAACAAAAAATCCCACTTTAGATAAAACATGGCCCCTTGTTATAATGATTCACCAAAAGATGGCATAAAAATATCAAATTTCCCCTCTCTTTTAAATATTCCCTTGAAAAATTAACTCACCACCACTTTAAATAATAATACTTTCTTTTTTTTTAAATGCCACGAATTTATTTAATAATACTTCCCCATTCTAAACATAAACTTTCTCCAATTTAAAAAAGCATGTTTTGACCAAGTAATGATTTATAAAAAGTCAATGTCTTAGGGAAAAAATGGGACAAAAGAAAGTGTATGGCATATTTGATGAGTCAACATGTCCATTGGCACACTAACAAACATGACCCCTCCTCTCTACAAGATTCTATTTGGAAACATAACAACCTTATGTTGTTTCTCCTTTACTTATTTACCATTAAAATATATCATTAAAATGCCACAAAGGTATGTAACAATATGTATACATACCTCACAGACCTTGAGAAATACATAAACTTGGATCAAATGGGGACAACAAGGTTTTTGGGCACTTTTACTCTATTAAAAGGTAGTGTTATGTTGTGTATTCATAGTGCCATATAATTAAACCAAAAATGGTATAAGGTGGTATATAAACAATAGAAGATTCAACATATATCAGAATATGTAGCATGTAGTACCAAATGTCAAAATAATTAATGAATAGATAGGTGTTGTTTCTCATAAATGCATCCCAACATTAGGCAAGTCCATTTGGAGAAAATATTACATAGTTCTAACTGAAGACACATTAGATCAATGACAATCCATATAGATTTTTTTTAAAGTTGGTTTTTTTTTACTAGGGATCCAAATCCCTACAAGAAGATCAATTACAAAAAGGACCAGAGGACTCACCAAGATTAAAAGAGTAATTGAACAAACCAAGCTCAAAAACAACTACAAGTAGCCTAAACATAGCCCAAAAACAACATAAATATCACCAAAGAAAAAAATACATCTAGAAATGGACTGAAAACACTCTAAATGTCCAAGCTCCTTGCCACATATTCCCAACAAATTTTCATACATTTTAGGTTTGAATCAATCTAAAAACATATATTTTCCTTGTTTACATCTTTAAAACATTCACTACATTGGAGATGCTTACCCTTAGAAGAACTCTTTGAATCAATCAATCCTTCCATATGAGACCTTAATTTATCCAAATTCTAAATCCCTTCATGCGTGGATGTTTTGATGTAATTGACCAAGTAACCAATATCTTTATTTAGATTGTCATTTTCACATTCCAGAACCCCAACCCTATCTCTGAGTCTTTGAATTTAAGTACTATAATATTTATGCATACCTTTCTAACTCAACTATTCATTATCTACTTGAATACTTTTAACTTTACCTTTGAGCTCAAAAATATATGTTATGAACCACCTCATAATCTATTTCTACAAATCCAACTCTTCTTCAATTTTGACCATTTTTTGTTTACCCTTTAAAGAGTCAACCATAGCATTGAAATTCTTATTTGAGTTATGCGATTAGATTCTCAGGTCTTCCATCACTACCTCCTTAGGGGTATTTATCATTTTCCTTTTACCCTTATCAAACTTATCAATTAAGACTTTTATTCTCTCCCTTCCAATCACATTATGAATATTAAGCTCCTCCTTATCTCAAGATGCACCATCTATAGGAATAGGTTGACCAGTCAAAGATCCAAAATTACCTATGTCGGTTTCCTTCTACCCAACCCTTGAATAAACTTTAGTAGCACTTCTTAGCCAATTATTTATACTAACATCTTGAGTTTTTGGAATGTTCTTGATACTATTCTAATTTTTATCTTTAGGAGGAATATTTATACTTAAATATTTTATCTAAACCTTCTAAAATTTCCTTAATTTATCTTTACCTTTATGGGGTTTGGGTAATTCAAGAGAAATCTGATTCATTCCTTTAAAATACTTATAACTAAGGAAAATTATGCCTTCATGCCTCATAATAGTATATTTACCCTTTTTAACTTTTTAATTGAATTTTCCAATTAAAGAAGGATGTAGATTGGTAAACTTAAAGGAGTAACATGTCTGAAATAATTAAGAAAATTAAACAGAGGCTAACACACAACATTATACCTACCCTCCAATGTAATATATTACAAGATATGAAAGGCCACATCTCCATAAGTTATTGGTAGATAATCTTTATCAAACCCATTATTAATCACCTCCAAATTTTCTCCCTCCAATAGAAAACTAATTTTCTCTTTTTTGTAATATTTACAAGTCTTGTACACTTTGGCCACTTCCATTTCTCACCCAGTGACATGAGAAATCAAGTCTTCAATAATGTTGAGTAACACCCCATTTTTATTTAACATTTTTTAATGATATAAAATGTGAAATTAGATGACTTAGTTATGGATAATAGCACCCAACCTATAGGTCCTCTTTCTTGCTCACTCAACCCTTCTTAGATAGACTTTTACTAATTCCTAATCACCCATAGCTTCCTAGACTTATCATTTTGAGACTCAAGCAGCCCTCTAGGACCCAAATCCATCCCCCCATGTCTAATCCTCCTAGTAAAATAGTGCCAAACTTGGATAGGAGTGTCAAAACTCAGGGGTGTCTTGTTTATAACATTGTTATCCAAGTTCACTTTAGCCTCAAACGATCATATTTTTGTGAATCCTTATCTTTTCCCCTGTCAGCCTAATACAAACGCATCTAACCCTTAATCATAATTTTCCCTATATAAGGCAATGAAATTTCCATTTACAAGGGTTGACACTCATTCATAAGAAAGAATAAAGATTACAAGTACACTCAAGCACTCTTCCCTATTATATGCATACAACCTTCTAAGACCAATTCAAGCCTATTCAATCACTCATACAAGTCCCTAGTCATCCAAAGTACATTCCATATTTTCATCTAGTTGATTAAATCACATAATTACACCAAACACTTCAAATGGGAGAACTAAATTAATTTGACCCCTCTTCAGAGTATTGGTATGTAGACAGTGTGCCCACACAATGGGGTGTGAAGTACATCCAACATATCCTTTACACACTATCCCCTCCTCTTTTTCCCAAGTTTTCTACTCAAGTTCAAGTACTAGGAGATCCTAAGGGTTTTGAATATTGAATCAAACACATAGTGATTTTTGCGCAAACTTAGGCTTCAATATTTCACTGTCAGGGTGGCAGAGGCCTGCTAATCAGAACCCAAAAAATAGACCACCAGAACAATAGCACCAAAAGTGGACTATAGTTCTAAGTAGTAAGGTGTCCTAAGTTTGGAACTCCTATCCAATCTATAAATAGAGTTATGGGTCCTATTTATGATAGTATATCATCCCTACATGACAATTTCTAGGCCCTGCATCATTTATTTTAGCCCAGAATAAGCTAAGTTTGATTTCTTCACACTTCTTACTATTTTTAGAAAAGTTAAAATACATATCTATTTACAAAAATTAGTAGGATAATTGAGACACATTAATTACTAATTTATACTCAGACCTTTACTTACTTAGGAATTAAACACCTAATTCCCAAAAAGAATAAAGCATTTGGTGAACCTGACTTCAAATTTTTGCACAAAAACTTTAGAAACCTTGGGACTAATTATTTATAAAATTTTTAAATATTTTCCTAAATATAAAAATTAAAAAACTATAAATTAATTGAAATACTTGCAATAAATTTACCTAAACCCTAGTTTGCACATACTAGGTCCTATCTGCATACAAACACTTTCAAACCACTAGGAAAAATATATTGCTAATTTCATAAATATTTTTAGATCTTTCCTAAATTTTTCAAGATTAATTCTAAAAAAAATTTAATTTTTTTTTAAATTATTATAATAATTTAAAAAATATATATATTTTCAAACCCTAGTTATATCAAATACATTCTTATTTATTTTTAGTACATTTCGCATCATTTTCTAAAAATTTAGTTGCATATCAAACTCAAAAAATCAATTTCAAATTCAAAAGTTCATAGTATTTTGAAAATAATATTTATAAAAAATACCTAATGGTATATACAATCACCTACTTGTTTTTTCAGTATCACCTTACATGTTTGGTAGCTCAATATCCTTTTTGCATAATTTCTAATTCACTATTTTTTGGACTTTATGTTTGTTAATTTTTTTACTTTCCATTTCTCACACATTGTCTATAAAAAAAATATTTCAAAAAATTTAAAGTTTTTTTCCTACTTTACCAATGGCTCAATATACCATTTTTTATGAAACTGATAAAAGAGAACTTCAAGAACTCTTGACTAAACATCCAGATATGCAAGATGACATGCTTAGAATTTTACATGAAGAACAACAAAAATAAATCAATGGGTAATCTTCTCAAACCACAGAGCAACCAATTTCAAATAACACTATGGAGGTAACTATGTATCAACCACCCCTATAGTAGCCCAACCTTCTTCTATGCCACTAGTTATATCTAGTACATCCCTATGTCTTGATGTGGTAGCCTTTGTGTAAGAAATCCAATCTCTTCAATCCAAGGTGCAACATCTTGAGTAAGGTACCACTAGAACTACATAGGATTTGGATTCTATTGCTCTTTTGTATACACCATTAGCATGTCATATTACTTCTACACCTTTGCCACAAATATTTGTTCAACCCAATATTACTCTTTATGATGGCAAGGGTGATCCAGAGATAAATTTGAGAGATTTTTAGGTAGCATGTTTGGATTATGTACCTAATGACTGGCTAATTACCAAACTCTTTCCATGAAGCCTAAAGGATTATGTTCTACAATGGTTTTATAGCCTACCAAATCAATTAGTTGTGACATTCAATCCTTTAAAATACATGTTCATAGCACATTTTAATATTAAGATTGGTGATAAGGTCTCATATGCATAGAGTTCATAATAGAAACAAAGGTCAAATGAGGCTCTCACATATTATGTTCTTAGATACAAGACTATTTTAGATAAGCTAACTAGCCCCATGGTTGATCAAGATCTACAATACATCTTTAAATAGAGCCTTCTACTAACATTGCATGAATCTATTATGTTCAAAGTATTCTCTTCACTAAATTGTGTCATACACTTAAGGGAAGAGAATTCAAGTTAATCTCAATGGGCAAACTCAAGTATTCAAGTACTCTAGACACAACAAAAAAGAGTAATAGCAAAGTCACATATAAGGTCAAAATTAGTGACAACAAGAATTAAAATCAACAAAAAATCAATGCAACTTTAGAGACCCCTCAACGTGTGGTTTTATCAACACCTCCTCAACATGCATTTACCAATCTAATAGTTTCTTTAGCCAGAGTTTTACAACAATTATTAGAATGTAACATCATCACTCTCCCTCCTATCTGGGAAGTAGATCCATCAAATACTCTTCTATGGGGATATGATTATCATGCATTTTATGATTTTCACAAGGCACTAGGGCACACTATAAATAGATGCATTAGTTTACGACATAACATAAAATATTTGATAGATGATAATCTACTTCATCTAAGAACTTCAGCTGAGCCTCTAAAGACAAAGCCAACATAAGATAAAGCTTTAAAAATATTTTTAGATATGTTTCCATAACATTCAAAATAAGAGAAAGAGGACACATCAGGTGTTCATCATACATACCATACACATCCTCTACCAACAACATACCAAGAATCTTCAGTTGAAACACATCCTTTGAGGATCATGATAGGTGTGTATGAGTCCAAAGTTCCAACCAGGCCTTCAATATCATTTTCAAATTAGGAGATTGTGAAGGATGATAAAAGTTCCAATGTACTTTTTATCAGAGCATATATCCATAATCAACCTATCTATATTGTACTCATTGACAATGGTTCTAGTCTTAATATGTGCACCTTCAAACTACTATAGTATTTGGGTTATTTAAAGTAGGATATCACTCTAACTAATATAGTTATCAACGGGTTTAGTGGGCATGTTTATAGTTCATTAGGTGAGATAGTACTTCCATTATAGGTTGGTTCTACACATATGACTACACCATTCACTATAATTCCTAGCATAGGATTTTTTGACATACTACTTGGTTAACCATGGACTCAAAAACTCAAGGCAATATCTTCTACAGTTCACAAATGCATGAATTTCATTCATGCTAATTAGGTTATTAAAGTCAATGAAGTTCCTTATGAGTCATCACTCCTCACTTCAGAGCCATCTACTAGCTTCTAATCACTAGATCCAATTCTTCTGCCAGTTTTATCTTCTCCTCTAGCTTATATTCTAGTTCCACTTCAAGTTCAACCATAGTTACAACATCTATCACCAGTATAGAGGGTTCATACACCCCCATAGCTTCAGGATTCTAGATGGTTTCCAATGACAATATTCACACATAGAGTAGTTAAATTGAGATCTCATACAACTACATAGAGAGGACCTATTTAGTGAGTGCCTTCTCCTACTTTCATATGGGTCCCCAAGAACCCTATAATTACATCTACTTCTCATAGTTATAGGGGGACCCCACATTTGGCTTCCACTTCAGATATTTTAGATAATTTACAACATACACACACTTTAACTTCACAATTTTAGTCATATACTTGTGCCTCATGGTCATGCATGATTCAGTTGTTTAACATAGGACACTAGGATAGGGAGTCTTACCCAAGACTCATCGATTTGTATCATATCTTCTTAGTTATTCCTATACATAGTTCAAATATTTAATACACACACACACACAAAACACACACACACACACACACACACACACACACACACACACACACACACACACACACACACACACACACACACACACACACACACACACACACACAAAACATTCAAAAAAAATTCAAAAATGCCAAAAAAATTTGATTGTATGCATCATCCATGATTTACATCACTACTATCATAGTAGGACTTACATTTGTTGTTTCATTCTATTATATGTCAATTTTCTACATTACTATGCTTCACTTGATCTTCTTTGAGTGTATGTAGTGACATCCAGCTACTTGATTGCTTCATTCTACCCATAGAGCATGAATTCCTACTTCTACATTCAAGACATACATTATTATACACACCCATTGAGAGCATCTTATGCATGACTACACCATCTAGGTTATGTCATTTTTACACCACACACTCTGAGTTATCATATTGATGTATATTACTTTATAGTTTACACAGAATACTCTATCAACATCTCACTAGTATCTAGCACTTGTGTATTTCTCAGCATATAGCTAGTCTTGTACTATACATGTTTTTCATATTCTCACATTTATTTTGATCAGTTAGATGTGCTTGTCTCTTTCCAGTTATTACATGATTTCTATGCTTTCTTAGCATAGTTTGTGTGATTTCATTTTCAATTCTAGCTTGTACCTTAGGACATTTGAGATTTTCCTTTACTTCTTTTTCATGTGTGTGCCTTAGGACATTTGTCAATGTCCTTTTTTTGTATTCCTCTATGTGCCTGTGGTCTGTGTGCCAACTTTGTGTATTTCACTTGTATGTGTATGTGGCATTTGAACATACCTTCAATGCTTGTTTCTAGTTTGAGTGGAATATGCCCATGTACCTTATTTTCATGGCCCCTTGCTTCTTGTTTTTTTGTTTACTTCTCCTTGTGTGTAATGCCATAATCCATATCATGCATTTACCTTTATTTTTTTGATGTCATGATGGACGACATGCTCCATACCTCCAACTAATAACTAATAACCAAACAAATAACATCTAACATTTCTAGTTTATTACTTTGTACATGCTTTCACATTTTTATATTTATCCAGGCATAACCCTATAGATATAACAATCTCATAATACAAACATTGTTATAGCCAAAGATATATTGTCATTACATATTTATCATTCCTACCCTTAGAAGACAGGGCATCAAACAAGGGATTTATCACAAATATAAAACCTCCTAGAAATCAAAACAATAGCATTCAAAATAGTCAGCATAGAATCTAGAGGTCAAACCAGTCAAATCAAAATAGAAAAATAGGAACAATCTTAGATCAATAATCAGTTTTCACACTAGATAACAACAACATAAATGGATAGTAGTGTCAAAAATAATGGTTTCCATAGTTTGGAACTCTTGTATAGGTAGAAAATAACTCAGGGTTTCTATAAATAGGAAAAAAGTTTAGTTTAGCGATAGTTTTGCACTTCTAGATCCTTAAGGTTTAGTAGTTTTAGCATAGTTTTCTCATATACAGGGGGTTATCATACATGGCATGATGGTTCTCACTTTTACTTTAGATTAGGCAGTTGGCATAACTTTCAAATTAGAATCCATGCTCTAAACATTAGTGATTAGGGGCAATGTGCATGGCACATTGATCTTCTTTTATTTCTAAGTTTAGTTTATTCTAGGCATTCTCAATAATTACATGCCTTACTCCATCTATAAGCGGTTGACATCACATTCAAGTTAAAATTTCATACAAGTTTAGCTTTATGAGTACTTGAGTTCCTCAGTTAGATTTCATATAACCCTAGTACATGAATTTTGGAGTGGCTTTCATACAAGCCTAATCTTCGTCTTTCAAAATTCCCAATAGTGGCCTAGTTTCTAGTACACACTCAACTACCCATGCCATAGTATCATATTTATAGCATATTCATGGGCTCAATGAACCATATCATATGACATCTATTCTATATTGTATCACTTCATAAATTCACTTCACGAGGCAATCATGGAGCCAAAGGGCCAACCTTTATATTTTTGAGACACCTATTTAGAGGGATTAGACATATAGTCTAGACATCAATTAGCACATGCATGATTCATTAACTTCACTTAGTTGGTGATGATAGAGCCAAAGGGCCAGCCTTTGCATTTTTGAGCCATATTTTGAGAATTGAGTACTCAACTCCATTCATGATATTAATCTTGATTCAGCACATACTTATCACAATCCATCATCATAATAGGTTTTGTATTGGTTCACATACCTGATGAGGTGTATTCATTCCTCTCTCTTCCTTTGCTCAGCTTTTGTATGTTCTTATTTTAGATATAGCATATCTAGTAAGATCAGATCTACTTCATGTTTTTATTTGTAGATTCACATATCATAAGGTGCTCTCTCTATGAACATCCAACATCACACAGCTTCATCATCTTTTCCCTTAAAGGTAAGTTCAAGTGTGCTTTAAATTTTTCCTTTATCCTAGTATTTCACTGTATTGCATCACTGGAATAAAAGGGGAAAATTTAATCATATAAAATGAAAAATTGGATAACTTAGGTATGGCTAATAACACCCAATATATAGGTCCTCTTTCTTGTTCACTCAACCCTTCTTATCTAGACTTTCACTAATTCCCAATCACCCGTAGCATCCTATACTTAGATTTTTGAGACCCAAGTAGCCCTCTAGGACCCAGATCGATCCCCTTAGGTCTCATCCTCCTAGGAAAATAACACCCAACTTGGACAAGAGCACTAGAACATAGGGATGTCTTATTTTTGGTTTTGTTGTCTAAGTTTTCTTTAGCCTCAAATGATAATATATTTTTGAATCCTTATCTTTTCCCATATTAGCCTAGTATAAGCTCATCTAATGCATGATCATCAATTTTCCTATATAAGGCCATTCAATGTCCATTTATAAGGGTTAGTACTCATTCACAAGAAAGAAGAAATAATACAAGCAAGTACACTCAAGCACTCTTCCCTATTTTCTGTATGCAAACTTCCAAGACAAATTCAAGCCTATTCAAGCACTCATACCAGTCCCTCGTACTCCAAAGCACATTATTGTTAGCATCTAGTTGCATACATCACATACTTTCACCAAGCACTTCAAATGAGAAAACTACATTAGATTCATCCCTCTTTAAAGTATTGGTATATAGGTAATGTGTCCACACATAGGGTGTTAAGTGCATCTAGCATATCCTTTACACACTAACCCCTCCTATCTTTCTTAAGTTTTCTACTCAAGTTCAAGTACCAGGAGCTCCTAAGGGTTTTGAATATTAAATCAAACACACAGTGAGCTCTGCATAGACATAGGCTTCAATATTTCACTACTAGAGTGTCATAGGCTTGCTAAGTAAAACCCAAAAAAACTAGACCACCAAGACAAGAACACTGGAAGTGGACAATAACACAAGAAGTGGACTATAGTACCAAGTATTAGGGTGTCCTAAGTTTGGTGCTCTTATCCAATCTAGAAATAGAGTTTTGGGTCCTATTTACAATAGTCTACCATCCCTACAAAATAATTTCTAGACCCTGCATCATCCATTTCAACCCATAATAAGCTAAGTTTAATTTCTTCACACTTCTTACTATTTTTAGAAAAAAATTTACATACATATATGTTTACAAAAATTAGTAGGGTAATTGAGACGAATTAATTGCTAATTTACATTTACTCAGACCTTTATTTTCTTAGGAATTAAACACCTAATTCCTAAAAAGAATAAAATAAATTCTATTATCCCATGAATCTATAAATAAATCTGAAACATGCTTATCATGGCCTTTTATTCACTACATGAAATTAATCATTCCACCCATTTATAAAATCTATCAAAGCTCCTTGTTGTTTTTCACTTCAGCGGTCATCTTGAGTTTAGTTCTCTTCAGGAGCCCCATGAATGGATGATAAAAACTTATCTATATCTTTTAATTAAAATAAGGGTTTTTGTAAACCCCCAAATGGGAAATTATTTTCCCACTTAATCACCTCGTGTCAATCCACTGAAATCCATTATTATCATTCTTTAAGTCTTAAAGAGACTTTAAGCTCTATTGTCTACTCCCTAGAGATTCCAGAAGTTTATCTCTAGAGTCATTCAAAGATAGATGAGACTTAAAACTATAATGATACATAATATTTAAAATAATTAAAAACTTAAAAATAATGTTATAAAGAACATTACCCTGGTAAGTGGACAAGACCCCCACACTTAAAACAAAGCAAAACATCACTTAAAAGAAGATTATGAGCTTACTCATCTATCTTATTATAGATATATTGAGGAAACTTTTCTCTCATAGTCCAACTATTAAAACCTATATAAATCACTCCCCTATTGACAAATCAATCAACAACATTATTCAATTCACAATAAACATGTTGAATGGACACCTCTTGCAAATACTCTATAATGATATAGATTCATCCAAAACTTATTTTATGTTCTAGATCACTACATTTTTCTTGGATAAGTAATTTATTATATTCAGTGAGTCTCACTCAATTATAAGATGTTAATGACACAATTATTTCTCCAATTTTAACCCCCATAGGGCATATAGTTTTTCTACCTAGTGATTAGAATTTACCCCCATATCTCTAGCATAGGTAACAACAAAATCTCATTAGTGATATCTTATAATCCCTCCTCCTCCTAAGGGCCCTAGGTTTCCCTTGGAGGCCCTATCAAAGTTTAATTTTATCCACCCAATAGGATGGGATTTCCATTTAGTCATCTTTCTTATTTCATCTTTAGGATCAATACTCCCAACACATACTAAATCAATTGACCAATTAAAATTTGTTTTATTTTTATTTATTTGTATTTTTTTGCTTTTTCCTAAAGATATCACTTTAAAATTTTCCATAATGTAAAAAATATATATCATTAGCTAATACCATACTTGGGCACTTTTTATTCCTAAAAATCGTGACATTTTTTTCACCCCAAATTCCCCAAAGCACATGAAGAGTGAGATTCCAAATTTTCTTAAAAATATCATTATAATAATGGCACACCCAAGCTTGACATACCTCTAAAAGAGAACCAAATAAAACCCACATAACCTGAAATTTATCCAGGAAAAAGCTCTAACCCTCAAAGGCAAAAGGACAATCAATTAACATATGGGGAATTGAGTAATTATATTTTTCACATAAAGGACACCTATTTCTCAAGGTGAAACCTCTTTTCCTCAAATTTTCCATAGTCAACACTTTATTTTGTACTACAACCCAAAGGAAAAAAATTAATTTGGGAAAGAGGAACATATCCCACAATCTATCCCAATTCACTTTATTTCTTGGGAGATTAACCACCAAGTTGTAACCATATTTCACTTGGTAATGTCCATCAATAGACTCTTCAATATCAATTGATCATCTTTGATGATTTTGATAAATGATGCATTATCAAAAAATTATTTATATTATAAAGGATCCTAGTTTCTTCTTGATCTAAATTGTCAATGCTTAGTTTTTTCATTCTTATTATTCCTTCAATAATCTTCCAATAGTCCTAAACTAGATTCTCATATTTTCTTTGAATGTTATCACAAATATGGTATGAAGGATTTAAAGTATCCAAGGTTTGATCTAGAATCCATGAATCCTCCAAAAAATTGACATGAATTCTATTCCCCAACTGCCATTTAGAACTAGAAGATATTACACCTTGGTTATTGATTAGAAAATTCTAGAAATGAGATCCATGAAAAAAATGTTTATATTCCATAAGACAAGTGAGATCTCTGTCATCTAGATATTTTAATCTTAAAATATTGGCCCAAGTAATGTTATTATTAATAAATATCCAAACAAATTTAGAGAGAAGAGCTGTATTCATCTAATTTAATCTTTGAATGCCCAAACCTCCTTTGTTTTTAGCCATGCAAATCGGGTCCTAGACCATAAAATGAATTCTATTTTTCTCTTCAACTCTTATCCATAAAAAAATTCTTTGAATTTTATCAAGTTTCACTTCAATGATTTTATTCAAATAAAAAAATGATAAAATATAAACCAAAGGCTTTGAAAAACACTTTTAATAAATGAGAGTTTTCCAGCTTGAGATAGAAGCTTCCCTTTCCAACCAGAAACCTTCCTTTGAAATCTTTCCACAAGTGGATTCATGGATGTAATCAGAAGATTAATACTAAAAAGAGGCATACCCAAATAAGAAGGTGTAGATTTAATTTGTTAGCCCAAAATCTTAGCTATTTGAGCTTTCTTTCCCAATGGTGTGTTGAAGAAGAAAATAGAACTTTATTCAAATTTCAATTTTTAGTTAGAAGCTAGTTCATACATGAGCAAAATTTTATTTAAAATTTTATCTTCCCTAATATATGAATCTACCATAAGAATGGTATCATATAAAATTATTGATGAGACACCAAATCCATATTCCTAGCCAACTTAAAACCTTTTAACTCTCCAATTCTCATCCGATTTGAAATAAATATGCTAAATGATTTAACCATAATGATGAAAAGGAAATGTGAGAGGGGATCCCCTTGTCTGACACCTTTACCACTTTTTAAGAAGCTTTGTGCCACTCCATTCACTAAGATCAAAAATATGCAAGTAGATATGCAATATCTTATGATTTTTCTAAACTTGTCTTGAAAACCAAACTATCTCATGATTCTATCTAAGAAATTCTAGTCTAATTTTTCATAGGATTTATCCATGTTAAATTTTATCACCATTCCATCCATTTCACTTTTATCCATGGAATGAATGGATCAATGGAATACAATAATCCCATCTTTAATTTGTCTTCCATGAACAAAACCACCTTGTTGAGCATCAATAATGGATTCCATAATAGGCTATAATTCTAAAGATAAAAGCTTAGTGATGATCTTGTAGATGGAGTAACAAAGACTAATAGGGAAAAATCATAAAATTTAACAACCCCTTACTTCTTAGGAATTAAAACAAGAAAGGTTTGATTGAATTCTTTTAGCATCTGAGAAGATTCTATAAATTCATTTACCACATCTACCACATCATCTCCAATGATATCCAAAAATTTATAATAGAAGGCTAATGGAAATCCATCAGGACTTGAAGCTTTATCAGGTTTTATTTTGGAAATAACAACTTTAAGATCTTCATTAGAAGTGGCAGCAACAAGAGAGGAATTATCTCCCTAAGAAACCAACTTTGGAATGACATGAAAAAAGTATTGCTTTTATTTGATACTCATTTTGAAATCATATTTAAATACTTTTTGTAAAAATTCACATTTTCCTAATTAATGAGGTCCTTATCAAAAATAATTTTCCCTTCTTTATCTTTGATTTTCATGATTGAATTGTGAGCTCTATACTTCAAAATAGACATGGAAAAAATGCATATTTTTTTCCCCCTCCTTGAGCCAAATATTTATATATTTTTGTCTACATATACTCTCTTATCTATTAGCCTTTATATGATAATCACAAAGGAGCTATTTTTCTTTATTTTTTGAGGTAGCATCATACCCATTGATTTCCATTTCAGTTTCAAGCATTAAAATTTCATTTTTTAAAACTTTTTCATGAATTAGTACATTTAAAAAAACTTGTTTGATCCATTTTCTAATATTAACCTTGACATTTTCCATTTTTGTAATCAACCAGAATATGGTCGAACCATTCACTATCAAGGAACACCATTCCATAATTCTATCATGGATCTCAAGATGACTAAACCACATATGATCCATTTTAAAAGGAAATTTGTCGTTTTTATCATATTTTTCTACTATTTTAAACTCCAAGGGGTTATGATAAGACCCTATATGAGGTAAATAAGTTAAAATAAAATAATTATGATTTAACCAATCCATATATACAAGAATTTTTCCAATCTTGTATTAGATTAAGTTTTCTCCCAATCTCTTATTACTCCAAGTAAACTTAGATCATTTTAATTCCACATCAATAAGACTAATATTAGAAATGAGAGAAGATAAGTCTTCCATAATATCAAATAAAACTTGATTGCCTCCTTTTTTGTCACCTAGATAAAGGGGTGAATTGAAATCTCTATCTAGGGCCCAAGAAAAATCCATACAGGTATTCCTAAATATTCTTAGGTCATCCAAAAAAATCATGTGACCAAAAATAGAGTTAGGATCATAAATGTGGGATAAAATACATTTCCTATCATCCAAAAATTCTATAAAAAGGACATCTAGATGATTAGGCAATTTTTATATACACTCCCTAATTAATTTATTACTATCATAAATGTGATCAGACTACCAACATCCTTCTAATGGGCCTTTTTATGTGAATCAAAGAAAATCTCATCAATTTTAGATTCTTAAATGGCCAAGCTATGAGGTTTGTGGCTTCTCCTAAAATCTCTAAAAATTTTCTATTTAGAAGAATTATGCATTCCTCTAATATTCTAAGAAAATACTAACATAATTAACTAAAAAGATAAGGGTTACCTCCCTTAAATAGAAGCATGGTTTGAATTACATATAAAATTTCAACACCAGTGTTCTTTCTAAACACCTCTTTTATAAGATCTCCCAACTTTATGTGGTGAATAGATAGATAGCCTTTTGGTACCTCTTCTGGTTGTAATAAAGAAAGTGAACTTGGATTTGATGTTATGTGTAGCAGTTGAGATGATTTCTTAGAAGTTAATTTAAACCTCTTTTGTATCCTTAGGAGATGAAAAAATAGGGTGATTAGTCTCTTTAGCCTTTAGTTTGACCTTGAATAACTTCAAAGTTAAGTCTTTAACATTTTGAAATTAAAGGTTAAAAATTCTCGTGGTCCTATTCTAGCTATGCTAGGAGATCAAACTTTTTTGAAAATTTTGGAAGTTGTTTAGATAGACTCTCCTCCACCTTTTCTTCTATCTTAGAGACTATTGAATCATATTCATAAATGTTTTTAATATCAATTAGCTTCCTAGGGAAAGTTGTATTTATCTATGAGTTTTTCACCTAATCAAAATCCAAGCTATCAATTTATCTTATATCTTTTATGAAAACTTCCTATGAAGGATTCTTTTTCTCTTCTTCAAACTTTCTACTCTCTTCCTAAACTACCTTTTCTAATCTCTTTTCTTCTTCTAAAAGCACAACCTTATCTTTTTGAGACTCAATGGAGGAAAAATCTTTAATTTTCCATATGCTGAATTTATTTTTAAATTTTGATTTGTTTCTACTTCCTTAAACATCATGCATCCTTTTTATGCTGATTTGGTTTATGCTCAAAAAATTTATTCTAAATAACTATGGGATAAACCTTAGTTAGGTGACCTAATTTATGACATTATTCACATAATAAAATTGATTTCTCAAACTTGTTTTAAGAGCAGATGCCAAAAGGGGTGTAAAATAACACTGAAGATGGAATCTCTTGATTTAAAAAAGTATTCACATAGAAACATGCATAGATAGATCTAGATCTGTATTTTGTATCTAGATCAAAAGTGATCAAATACCCAAAACTATTAGCTATGTTGATAAAGAGATCCTCCTTCCAAAGATCAACTAAAAGACTGGGAAGATGAAAATAGATGGGTATTAAATTGATGTTTTCCTAATTTTGGATCAAAACTTGGATGCTATTTCTTTAGGAAGAGTCCTAATCTTCCAAAGAACCAAGGATAACCTACTAAAATTTGGGCACAATCTTTAGAATTATTGAGTCTAATAATTAAAAACCTATTCACCATTACTAGTATTTCCAAATTTCATTTAGGTTTACATTTTTCCATGGCCTATGATTTGAATAAGCCAATGTTAGTTCTATTCCCCATAAACTTTCCAACCAATTCCTAGTCCATTCTGAAGGAAGCTCGATTAATGAGGGATTAGAGACTTTAATATTAATATCTTTAGCATCTTTAATGGTCTCAAGTTATTTTATCAGATGTATTTCCTTCTTATCATGTGACAAACCCTTGAGTTTAGAAATCCAAGACAACTTACCTGTATCTAGTTTGACTACTTATTTAACTTATTAGATGCTCTTTTTGTCAAAACTTATGGGTTCTCCTTCCAAAAATAAATTTCCCTAATCATGTGAAGGTCATAATATTGTTTTTGAAGTTAGGAATTAGACCCATCACCCTCCCCATCCCCTGTCACCATCTCCATCTCCCTTCTCTTGTTCATAAGCATGATTAAAAAAAAATCTTCTTCCCTATTCTCTCCATCCTCTTTTTAGTTTAAATTAGAGGAAATACCTCATGTCATTATTGTCTCATAGTCTCTATATATGGTCCCTCATCATGGATGTCCCTCATTTTCAAATCTATATATATTTAATTTCCCTTACAAGAGGACAAAAGCAAGACAAATGAGCCTTAGGGTGCTAGGTTAAGCAAGGAAAATTATCTTCCTAGGTTTTCTACAAAATGTAGACAAGAAGAGACACCAGATGATAAACAAATGAGGATTGATGCAAGCACAAAAAGAATAACCAATTAAATTCCACCTTTAATTATGTGTTGCTTGGGCTAGACACTCATTCATGGACACACTTGAGCATATTACTCTTAGAATTTACACACTTAAAACATCATCTTCAATGATTTCATAAACATGTTACAAACAACTAAATTCACACACTCACTCACACTATCACAAATGTATATATAGGCATATTAAAATGCATGAATAATATCTAGACTCTCATATATTCCCTCATAGAGTAAAATAACTCTCTATTTTGTTCTTGAAGAGTTATACTTATCTCTAACTCTCTCTCCTCCTTTTCCTTATTGGATCCTCCCTTTAATTTTTATACCCCTCTTCAAATATTCCTCTAACTTCCCTACTTTATATGAGTTTCTCTCAAGCTTCCATGATCTCATAAAAAAGATCAAGATTTTTCATTTTTAATTTATTACTTTTTTTCATGACACCAATAACAATTGTGTCTAAGATATCTCATAGTTTTTAGTTTCCTTGTTTTCCACATGATTTCATTAATAGTTGGGCCCAAGATATTGATAACAACACATCCCTCTTAAAATAAGAAAGATTAATCATGCATGTATTTACAAATTTATTCTAAAAATAGACAATAATTATTTTTTAGTACTTCTCATATGTAATACTTTGGATCTAGTTTTAGCATCCTAGAGCCGGTTGTGGTAATAAGATGCTAGTTGTAGTAGCCCATAACTAGCTTGAAAATGCTAAAACTTTTTCATATGAGCTCATATTGAGATGATTTTTTTAATTGCATAGATTTTCAATAGGAATCCAATTGTGTAATCAATTTAGGCTCATATAATATTATTTATAACCATTTTTCCTTTTCCTTACAACCTATCCATTTCATTCCTTCATCTTCAACATCCCAAAATAATTATAAAAAAAATAAACCACACAAACATGAAAATATATTTTTGGTTGATGAAAGATTTCATGTATGGTTTGTATGCTCTTGCATAAAAAAAACCTAAGGAATTTAAAATGTGAGTTCTTTCTCACATTAATGGAATAAGTGGTAAAACCAATATTTTGACCATGAAGAGTAATGATCATGGCATTCCCTTCTAACACACCAAGTACTTTAGCTTACTGTAACTCATTTTCCACCATTTATATATTTATCTTCTTGGTTTCATTTCTATCTTCTTTTGATCTTGTCTCCTTCATGGGATTATACCCACCATAAAGGTATTGTCCTCCTCCCAAAGTGTATCTTATTCTCTTCATCTCTAGTTACTCCTCCTTTTGTGGGGTTAGACCCACCATAGTTTGACCACATCTAAATATTTTTCTTCTTTTTACATCCTATTATGGGATGAACCCCAAATTTGTATAACCACCTTCACCAGTATGATCCTTATTGCATCTTACTTGATTTTATGGGCTTAAACCCATTCCTAATCGAATACCTCCTCTTAAGGCCCTATTGGATTTATTTACTCGTTATCCTAGCTATTATTGGATTATTCCTTATGTCACTCTTCTCTATTTTCAGCTCCTCATCTCTCATGGTTTCCATCTCTTCTCTTTCCACCATTATATCACTTGTGGATTGTTCAGTTATAAGTCTTAAAAGACTTGTATTCGTCCTTCACTTATTCACATGTATATGTTGATATAAAAATTAGTTGTTACTCTTCATTTGATTTTTTGACTAAATAATTTTTCAATTTTGGATTCACCTCTTCACCTTAGAAGGCTTTTTTGAATGTCTCATTTCTCTCCATCTTTGCACCTATACACTAGTTATAGTTACAAGCTAGTTTACAAACACGATACTTAATAATACCCATAGGTGTTTGTTCCATATTCATTTCATTGTCTGATATAATAATTAGCTCTTGATTATATTAATCTTATCTTCTATTAGTTTATACAAAAAAATAACCACTCTTTCTCATATTTTTCATTTCTCACCCTCTTTATATCATCTCTAGGTTGATTATTTTTTTATTTTGTTGATATTTTTGTCCCAAAAATCTCATTGCATCTAGAACCATGAAAGAGACCCACTTTGTTTTTAATAAAAAACCCTTAATACTCCTAAATCTATCTTTCCCTTACCTTATAGAATCTGGGACTTTAGATACAATTTGTACCTATATAAATTGCTTTGTAGGTTTTAGGCCCCACAAAGAACCAAAATCCAAAAATAAAGGAATTAATAACTCACCATGCACTTTGCATGTTCTCAAACATGAAAAATGAATGGTGGGATCTAGATACCATCATGTACCCATCCCATATAAACTGGACCTATTTCAAGTAGGTCCAAATTCTACCGACTCACATAAGCCTTTTCCAATGGGAAGTAGGGCTTGTCATTCACATTGCACATTTTCACAACATGAAAAGTGCATGCTAAGTTTTTCTCCATACTAAATCATTGACCCATCTATAGAGGGTGGACCTACTTCAAGTAGGTCCAACCTCCACCAAACCTACCAAGATTTTCTATGAGATGTAGAGATTAAACTACATATTACACATTTTCACAACATGCAAAGTAAATGACAAGATCCACCTCCCATAAATCCATTTCAAACCAAAAAAGGTGGAATTGTTCCAAGCATGTCTAACCTCTACTATCAACTACCATAACTTACATTAAATGTAGGTTTTTCCTATATAAATCTAAGTTGATATGAAAACTCTTATCATTTTTTATCTTCCTAATTACATTTTTTTTAGCTCTAACTTTGCATTATGACATTAAACCTCAAGCCACATTAAGAAGGTACCTATACCCTATGACATAATTATATCTTCCAATCCATGTCATTATATTGTATTTTTCTTGAAGTTCCACCATTAATTCCTAAGTTGAATCATTTTTTTAAATTTGATTCCCCTTTTTTGCAAAATCTTCTACATTTTTCATAGATTTTTTAGTGTTGCTCTATGGTTTCCTACTTGTGTGATTTTTTGTAATCATTTTATCAGTATTTTACAAAATAGGGTTGAGATAGTGCATCTACAACATCTAGGGTTTTTATAAATTTCATGGTACAAGAGCTTTTAAATCTACCAAAAAACCCTTCCATTCTCCTTCCAAGGTTTTGCATTCAAAATTAGGGTTTTTTTAAGTTAAAATAAATATTTTGGGTATATACCTCTAAATTAAAAAAGGATAGAGAACTTTTCCTCAAAGATTTCCTTCCAAGTGTCCCTATGGATAGTGGACATGTTCTAAACACCCTTGACCTTCATTGATTCCAAATATACCATAGAGAGTGGAGGTGCCTCAAGCACCTCCCACTTTCATTGGAAACCTAACATCCTTCAAACACTATTGAGAATGGACCTACCCCAAACACATCCCACCTCCACCAGATATTCATAAGCTATAAACAACACAGACACTAGACGTGCTTTGGACACCTCCAAGTTCCACTGAAAGATACAAGTTCTTCATACACCTACAGTTCCTACCAAATTTCATAGTTAGTCACTTAGAGGATTTATCTACAATCTCCATACCTCCTAAAGAGATGAAGTTTAAATCTAAGGTCCCTAAAGTAACTTCTTGTTTAGAATCCAATCTCTTAGAAATCAATTATATAGATTTTGGTCATATTGACCTGAGAGGCTTCTAGGCTAGAATAGGTGAAAAATTCAAGAATGACTAGATATAAAGTACTTATGACTCTATACTTCCATAAGTTGTATCCTTTTCCCCAACTGTTCAAAGTCCTAAATTGATCCTAATAATGGCTCAACACTATGCCCCCGACAAGAGGTAACTATATAACAATAAGGGAGAAAATATCCTAGATCTTGACTCTGAATATATCAACTCAATGTTTAGCATTCCTAAGTTTGAAATTCATTTGTATATAACTCCCAAAAAAAAATAGTTATATGAAGAGAAGAAGGATGGATGCAAGAATATGATCGACAAACAATGGCTCAAGACCCTTAAGCATTCCTCCACTAGATTTCCCAAGATAATGTATAGATTTGATTTTATAGAGGAGGTGGGAGATGTTATAACATTACTAAATAGAGTCACTAACAGTCATGATGCCTAGTGCTATGAAAATTGGATGTACTAGTATATCTGGACCATCTAAGAGAATAATAAATATATCCATTAGGCATAATTAATCAACGATTCTCTTTATCAATAGTTCTTAGAGGTTCAAACCTCAAATAAATTTTATATGACATCATATGTTGCTTATATTTCAGCTAAGGGAAGATTATTCCCAGGTCTTAATGATATTCTTAATGAAAAAAAGAGTTTACAACTACTACCCTAACCTCACCCTTCAGGGTAGTAAACAACAGTTCAAAAGAGTTAATGGTGCCTTCATCTACAACATCATCACCAAGTTCAATCCAAAACTTAGGAGGGAGAGGTTCTCAAGGGAAGAAAAAATGAAATAACTAAATGGGTATCATTATTAATATAATTCCCTGCATATTCCTGCATTAGGACAACATGCTTCAGTGGTTGTCCCTACACTCTTCCCTAGTACATAAACGATAAATGGGCATTGTTGGAATTGGTTCAAAAACTAGTGGAAACACATAATATCCTCTTTGATAGACACAAGGTAGGTATTCATTTCTATATTTATATTGGTTTTTATATGTGCCAAACACTTTTAAAGACTAGAGGTGTAGAGGTAGAGATGTGCCAAATAACATTTAAAACCCTAGAATCCATGCCATATTTTGACCCATAATGTAAAATCACTCATGCATTAGATTTTTCATCATATGAACATGTGCCATACTATGAGGATTATTAGGAGGATTGTGATGATGAAGAGATGGTCATAATGAGGAATTACTCAAGAATGTCCCTATAATAAATAAAGGAATATGTTCTAGCACTAGTTCCTGATGACTTGAAATATGATGTTTCCAAAGTGGATCCACTATACCTCATCTAAATCATTTTAAAACCTCTACCACCAGTTAGGTGGTCAATTCTTGAATCATTTTAACTTGTTTTATAGAATAACCCCCATCATCAACAAAATTATTAATTGGCTAAAGAGTAGAGTATAGATCACAAGGGAAACCATAAGAGTTAAAGAAAGGCTCCTAAAATTAAAAGTAGAGGGTATTACACCATTAGTGGAGGGCCCTAATGAATTATTAGTGGAACCTGAGAAAAATAAGAAGAAGAAGACAAGGACAAAGGAAAGAAAAGGATAATTGAGTAGATAAGGAGAGAATGCACATGAACCCATTGATCTTTCAGTGGAAGAGACAATATCAACAACATCAGGATCTATAGATTCATATCCTATATCACTAACTCCTATTTCTATTATCCCCCTTCTCCTAGTACTATAGTATAGGAGGATTTAACACTTCCACCAACTACCTCTCCTCCTCAAGCACCCCAGGTTCCCATTACACCACAAGTTTCATTTCCTTTCCCTCCACTCATTCCCACTTTATCTACCATTTCACTCACCTCAATAAGCCAAGTGTAAACAACACAAACAAGTCTAGAGCACACTCAAAGTCCCCCTAAAATATGAGTTCAAGTTTTTACTTCACCTTCACTTCTTCCCACTTCTCCTTCCCCATTCTATCCACTCTCACTTTCTATTCCATTCACAATTCCTTCTATTTCATTACCATTAATTCCTAACACCACTCAACAATACATTGCCTTAAAGTCAGTCATCTTGACTACCATATTACAAGCCACCTCAACCTCTAGAGTGAGTATTGTTCCCTCTTCATCTCAACCCAAAATTTTCACCTCACCAACCTTGAGTGACCCCACACACCTAATTGACACATTCAGTGTTTTAGCCTCCACCCTTCCACCATTTCCTAAATTCATGACTCTCACTTTCATTGATTCCACTTCTTCCATTTCCAATATATTATCCATACCATTAGTTAAGGTTAGAGTAACCCAAACACTTGGTGTAACAATGGGTTTACAAAATATTAGTGAGAGTAAGCCCTCGTAGGTACCTCTTGAGTAGTCAATAGTATCATCTTCCCAAGAGGCCACCTTAGCCACATTATCGATTGGTGTAGTTACATCAGCTAGAGATTCTTTGGTGACTATGCCAAATACATAGAAGGCTACCCCTAGTTGGTTAGCCCAATCAATGAATAAAAAGAGGAAAATAATGATTGATCTTAGCACTTTGGACTTTAGCATGTTAAAAGTTAAAAATAAGTCAAAACCTACTCCCAAGACCCTCTCAAGAACATTCATTGATGATAAGGGAGAGAGATATGTTGAGATTATAGTTCCCTCACTAGAAAAATCAAAAGAATATCTTATGGTAGTGGATTATCAGGTCTCTCACATACACCTTGGTTGATAGACAAGAGAGGGGCTCAAGAATGATGTGAAGTTAGGCATCAACTCTCTCTTCCAAAGAATTAACCATGACAAAGCCACTAAGGATGAACTTAAAAGGAAAGTTGATTAGTTGATTGAATCACTTAACTAATTCATAAAGCCCAGTGAAACATCAAAACAACCATAGGTTGTACAGATAATCATTCTAGATCAAGCTATAATTGATTAAGTATGAGATATTTATCACATAGGAAGGGATACAAAATAATGGTTGAAGGAATTAATTACAATAGGTAATAGGTCCCTTGCAGTGATGACAAAACATTACAAAATCATCATGTAGAGGAAGGAAATTTTGAAAGCATAGATTAGTAGCTATAAAGGAGAGGTTCAAAATTTGAACATGTATTACCCCAAGTTGATAGCCATTTATTCAATTGATATGAGTACCCTCATTATTTATAATATATTAAAGAACATTTTTGAGCATGAGGAATTACATAGGGTCAGCCAATTTTGAATAAGGATATTGACCAAGTCTGATGAAAGAGGCTCATGATCAAGCTATTGATGTGCTATATGAGATTGATGGCATGATGAATTTAATGTCATGATAACCAATGGATAATGCCAAAAATTTCTTCTAGGTATAATAGGTATAGGAATATTTTAAGGCAATAGTTGAGGAGCCTATGAAAGACACAGTCTTTGCCTCAAGTTCAATACATAGGTATATCAAATACAAGAAGGCAATTGATCAAATGAGAATTGAAATGTAGGGTATAAGGACCTTTAGAAGAGATTTATTTGATATATAGGTAGACTGTGTAGACTCTAACATTTATTCTTATCTGCTAGATGAAGAGTGAATATAGGAAGTATGCAAGGCCTTTGATACATACTCAGAGAAGCTGCAAGTAAAAATTGAAAAGAAAGTTGAAGATATTCTGAAGAGTGATTATTTTTTATTCTCTTTTAGATATTTTTAAAATTTGATATCATGTGTATTTTCATTTTGGAGACATTATAATTTTTAATTTGTAATTGCAAGGTTTAACTATGTATTTTTTATAACTCTTTTATAGAAAGAGAAAGACATATACTTTTCACTTTATATTTTTTAAATATGGGGGTTGCAAAAAGCAAGTTGCAAATTGCACTTTATATTTTAATAAATGTGAAATGAGAAAATGTGCAAATTCATAAAGCATAAATTACATGGTCTCTTTTGGTAAAAGTGATAAAGGCTTGGATATTGTAAAAGTCTCACTTTAGTTTTTCATGCTAGGGTTTGCATGAAAAGAAGCTTGAAAATTTATTTTCAATGTTATCTTTTATTTATAAAATCAAAATTTATTTTGGGCATTGCTTATTACATGGGAAGTTATTTTAGCCATCGTCTAAGGAGATTTGCATGAAGATCTCTAGATACAACAAGATCACATCTAGAATCATGCCCAACTCATCCATGCATCATAAGAACCTCCATGAGTCTAAAATGCTATAAATAGAGGAACTCACCCCTTTTTGCATGAGGCATTTTAGTTTGCATGATTTCCTTCTACTAGGTGTTAAATTTTTGACAACTACATGTATTCTAAGATGTATTTTGTATAAATATGGGCAGACCCTATGACCCAACTTTATCTTTTTGTTGTTAGTGAAATTTTTTGCATTTTATATGTATTTTATACAAGTTGTAACCTTTGGAAAGAAATAAAGTTGAAGTTTTGCCTTTCTTGTCTTTGGAATATCTATGTTATGCAAGTTATCTAATTCTTTGTGAAAACTCTATCTTTTATTTTAGTCTCAAGAAAATTCATCTATGTTATTTTACCCTCTTGATAATCTTGTTTGACATAAAAAATATTTTTTCCATTTATTGAAGGATAGCTAAACTACTACCTCTGACTTTTAAATTTTCATAAGTTTGTGCTTGAAATAAACTTGATCTATTTTCTTATCTACTATGTTTTATAAGCAAGAATTTAAATACACTATACAAATTAGGTACGACCACCATAATTTCATTTTTTTCAATTTTAATTTCTTCAACCCTTTTCCTATCAAAGCCCTAGTTTAGGATACAAGAGCACTAAAGAGCAAAATTCTTAAAAGGATAGTATTTTATCAGTTTGCATCAGATTTTAGTGAAAGGAAATTGGCCTTCTCTAGAGATTAACCTCAAATTTCTAAGGTCCCATGGCTTTGGAGTTTTTTCCATTATTTCATTAGGTAATTATGCAACAAGATATAAAATAAATATAGTTGCAATCCTATGTGATAACGCCTTCTTTCGCCACTTCCATGCCATGTGTAAATAACCTTGCACTCTCCTTGTCCATATGATAACAATGCATACATTAACACATAGAATTATATTTTCCAACATATATATGGTTTACTTCAAAATGTTCCACACCATTACAATCCTTTAATATTCTTGGTATAATCATGCCCACTATCACCATATTCTTATTTATTCAACATGCAGATTGATCAAGATGTTAAGACCCCAAAAATCAAGCCTCAATTTTTTCCCCATCAAAAACAACACAACAAGCATTACCCAAGTCACTTGAGTATATGCAGTGATCTTAATGTGATCCTAAGAGTATATAAATCAGATAAATTAGATTGACCATGTCAATCATGATAACCCATCAAGTCTAAATTATGAATAAAAAATAGAAAGAGGCCACATGACTAACCACATAGTTTGAGTCAACTGATCCATAGTTACTCAATATATAAATATGACCATGCTTTGGTTCCTTTACATAAAATGGATAACCATAGATAGGATCAACTGAACCCTCAATTATCCATTTATTTCATTTGTTATATAAGTGTGAACATGTTCTAGTTTCTTTATGCAAGATGACTAACATGATAGTCTAAATCAACTGAACCCTCAGTTATCCATTTTATTTGCTTTCTATTTATTTGCAACCATGATCTATTTCATTTACATGATAGAAAGACTTCACATGATATAAGGACATCTAGATCATAAATTCCAATGTGCATGAATAATGAGGTACATGATAGAAACCCATCTATCATTACCCACTTAGTTATTCTATATTCATGCATGCAACCACTGTATTGATTGTAAAAAAATAACAATCAAAGGATCCAATACTAGTAGAACATAATATACACATGTTGGCATGAGTAACAAATCACATAATATCAAACCCACTATTGTTACCCACTCAATGACATCATGTGCCAATGTATGCAAATGATTGCATAAAAATAATCAAGTGATCTATACCTGAAGATCAAAAATAAATATGTTAGCACAAGTAATGAGGTACAAAATAATAATACATTTATGGTTACCCACTTGGTTACATCACATGCCAACATATGAACATGATTATAACAATGGCAATCAAATGATCTAGTACCCATAAATCATAAATATCAATGTGCATGAATAACGAGTCACATAATAGTAAGTCAGATATTGCTACCCAATCACTTATATTATGTGTCATATTTGTGCATGATTTAATGATGGATTAACGTATCACTTATTAAGATATTTCATTAAATGCATTTAATAATTCTACATTTTGAATATTTGCTAAAATCTGATTTTAGCTATATTAATATTAGGTTATTGCTTATTTAATTATTCATTAATGAAAATCACCAAGGTATAACCATCAATATAAATAAATAGATAATTTTAATAATAATCACACACACATGTGAACAAATGTGATTCTTTTATTAATCTCATATTAAATCAAATCTGATTACATCAATAACCATGCATTAAGAATGTCATTTAAAGACTTCGTAGATTCATAATATATGTTTCCACATTCATTAGTTACATTATTATAATTTTTGTTTTCATTCAAGGGAAAAACTTGAGTTAATTCAAACTCTTGGGTTAAGCATGGGTGCAACCCCTGCTGAAAGTAACCTTTGCCTGCACCTTCATGGTTGCCATACATACCCATAAATGGGATCTAGGCCCAATGTAGTTCTATGGCTCAAAATAATTTAATTACTTTATTAATTACATTATGTATCAAGTACATCATTAGTTTATATCAGTAGTTGGCATGAATAATGAGTTACACAATAGAAACATGTCGATCTTTACCTACTTAGTTATTCCACATGACATATATGTATTGATTACAATAAAAACAATCACACAATATAATATCCATGTATCCTATTATTCCAAAAATTTACATGAATAATGAGGTACATAATAACAACACATCTATCATTACCCACTTGGTTATTCCATGTGATACACATCAAAACACATGCATTGATTGTAGCCAATAGAAATCAAATGATCTAAATACCCATGAACCATATTATTCCAACAATTTTCATGAATAATTAGGTACATAATAACAACCTATATATCATTACCTACTCATTTATTCCATGTGTTATGCATGAAAACACATGCATTGATTATAGCCAATAGAAATCAAATGATCCAAATAATCATGAACCATATTATTCCAACAAATTTCATGAATAATGAGGTACACAATAATAACTTGTTTATCATTACCTACTTGATTATTCCACATCCTATGCATGCAAACACATGCATGGATTTCATCCAATAATAATAAAATGTTCCAAATACCCATGGATCATATTATTCCAACAATTTGTAAAAATAATGAAGTACATGATAAGAACATGTATCATTGCCCACTTGGTTATTTCATTTTCTATGCATGAAAACACATAAATTGATTGTAGGAAAGAGCAATCAAATGATCCAAATACCCATGGACCATATTATTCCAACAATTTTCACAAATAATTTGGTACACAATAACAAGTTATCTATCATTACCTACTAAGTTATTCTACATGTTATGCATGCAAACACATGTATTGATTTCAGCCAATAGAAATCAAATGATCCAAATAATTGTGGATCATTTTATTCCAATAATTTGAATGAATAATGAGGTAATACAAATATATCTAAATAACTATTGTTACCATGCCACAAGCAACATATCCACTTATTTAAATGACAATAAGATGATAAATATTCATGAGGCACACATTCTAAAATTGGAATAAATACCAAGGTAACACAAACATAGCTAAACAACTACAATTGTCATGCCATAAGAAACATATCTATTTATTTCATCAATAATAATAACATGATTAAGTATCTATAGATCACAAATTCTAATAGTTTCACAAATAACGAGGCAACACAAACATAAATAAACAACTACTATTACCATGACACAAGCAATATATCTACTAATTATATCAAACAACAATCACGTGATCTAAATAACCATAGATCATAATTCCAAAAATGGCACAAATACCAAGGTAAGATAAAAATTGTTAAATAACTAATATTACAAGGCCATAAGAAACATATCCACTTATTGCAATAACAACAACAAGATGATAAATATCCATGAGGAAAAAATTACATTAATGTCACAAATAATGAGCTAACATAAACATATCTACTAGCTACAATTACCTACTCAGTTATTTCACATGGCATAAGAAACACATCCATAACATATCTGATTTAAACATAACATGTACATGCCTCAATTACACACTTTTCAATGCAATAATTTAAACATTATAATCTACCATTCATAATCAAATATGCATGAATTTTCCATCTCATGGTATAAAAAAACATATTAAAAACATAACTAATTTCAAGATAACATGTGTATGACTCATTTACATGATTTTCAATACATAAGTGAAGCCATTCATAAAAAAACCATTTATAATAAAATATGCATATAATTTCCATCTTGTGGTCTAATAAAATCATAGTAAAAACATGGTTATTTCAAAACACAACTCGTATGCAAAACATCTATTTTTAGCTACAATTAACATGTATTCAATATATACACCCATATTTTCAGAACCATGAAATAAAGGGACTCACATGAACCTATTAAATAGTATGTGTGAAATTATTTATGCATAACCATTCAAATAAATGAATGTGATGTTCATCACAAGCATTAAAACATTCATGTTTAGCCATACAAGGTAAATAATCATCCATTCAAGGTTCATGATCTCAGCCACATATAATGTATGATGAGACATGTGAGTACACATTATAACTCAATTATTCTAATACATGTAATTATCCATTCAAGTGCATATGAAATCATCCATTTGAATGTATATAATAATTATTATATTAACATTTCCAAATGTGTGTATTGTCATATGAATTCAATATTCAACAATTACCTTGTAAGCATAATTATGCTAAGTATAAAATCAGCCGTGTAATGATTTGCATAATCATCTCAATAAATATGTTACCCATATAATTCATAATTTGAATACACATTTGAAAAACCATTGATTCTAATATGCACAAGCTATTCAACATAACCACATATGCAAAAATCAACTGTACAAATGGTTGCATAAACCAAAAAAAGGTGTGGTTTCAACCATGTGGATAGCATGAACATGCCATACAAATGTAGCACAAGCATTAAAAGTAATTAGCCAACCATGTAGCGTTTATACAGTTAAAATCAATTATTCTATTGCATATTTCTCAACCACATAAATAGGGTTTTCACAACCTTACTAGAGTGCATACAAAAGACATTAAAATATGTTAAATAAACTTTTATAAATGTGTGCATAGTCATGTGAACATTACAATTAACTCACCACCGCGGTGCCCTGTTCAGGGAAAAAATGGAAAAAACCCTAAGCCACGATGACGTCTTGCTCAGGGAAAAACTGGTCGAGGTCACTTCGGTCA
>JARHVA010005644.1:1030000-1065000 GCA_037957365.1 Torreya grandis
CCATGTCCCAAAGGCACTAAACTTGTCCCCTTTGCCTAATCTTACCTTAGACAAGCCCTCATGTTAAGTTAACATGTCATGGTTATGGAAAATGTTTTATTATTTGAATTTAATTCACCAAATAAATTCAATTATTTGCATGTAAAGGGTGGTTGAACAACCCTCCCAAGGTAGTTCTACCACCTTGGGTCAGAATTAGCCTTAAAAAACTTATAGGTAAATGTTGGCATCAAATTATGCACCCTAGGATACTCTCTTCAAGCTCCTACAATTTGATGCAACATGGAGTCATCTCTCAAGTTTGTATGAACTTGTAAGAGAGATGAATCTCTAGTATTATGAGGGCTAGCTCCATATATCTTCTTTGAAATGATTGTAAAATACTCTAATGCTTGCTTATAGGGAAAGATTTAGAAGTTTGCATGAATTAAAACTACACTAAAGTGGTGATTCACCAATAGATATTCCATAAATATCATACTTATATTAAATAACAAAGCTTTCCAAGACTAAATCTAAGCCTTAAAGGATCCTAACATAAGTGATTCAATGTGAAGTCAATAAACATGATATAATCAACAAGAAAACTAGTCCAGGTGCAGATTACACACCACAGAGATAATAACTTGCTTGAAGAGGATCCTAATATCCTAACTACACTTCACATGACCTATTAGATTATAACTCTTCTTTAAACATGAAGGATAGAGCAATCAAAGATGATATTATCACTTAACTTCACTATCCATCTATCTCACACTTATTCAAAGATGTTCACAACCATAATTAGACTTATATTCAATGTTCAAAAGCAAAGTACAATGTTATTCTAGTAGGGCTTCACCATACTAGATGTGTTATTAGTCTATAATGGCCAAAATGGCTCATACTTATAGTAATTAGAAAGATATAGAGGAAAAATAAGTCAAAGAGACACAAAGACATGTGTCCAAGGGTGGAAACTAGTTAGAATACATGTAGGTCAAGTGTAAGAGAAGTTATAAACTGATTTGCATATATGTCTATTACAAATAATCATCCTCTTCCAAAATTGGCATAACATCATTTAAGAAACTTATATGAAATTGCCTTCATCATTTGCCTTCATTGGGCATTCCAAAGCTAACTAGGGGCAAGTGTCTCCTTTGCACTGATAAGAGGAAGTTATAAGGAATCTTCTACCTACATTAAAATTTTTCCACATCATTCATATTCTCTTACATAATAAGAATCATCATCTGTCACTATGATCAACCTTTTTAGACCTTTCTTGACACTTGGCCTTATCATCTATTTATTCTCCCTAACTGATATGTACCAAGGGTATTAGAACACATGTTAGGAAACCTCATATGCTCAGCTCCATTTAAATCACCTTAGAAGACCTCCAAATTTGAGTTGCCACTCTTTCCACTATGTGATCACTCTTCTTATTCTAGACTGGCTGAAGTGAGAAGCCTAGTAGAGCCACTTAGAACAATTTTTGAGATTTTAAAATGACATGGGGATCTTATTCAAGTCCCAATCTATCCTTACAAGTGATTAACGTCCTTTGATCATCCTCAAAACCTATAAGACATAATAAATTATCAAATAAACTAGTCCCCCGATCCATCCATAGGTATTATATTTAATATGATTCTATGGATCTAATCCTCATGGAGTTTTCAAAAAATTTCCTTGAGGTCTTAGGGTCAAATTCTTCCATTTGGGTGCATTTTGAACCTCATCTCTCCAATCAGGTCCCAAAATAGGGGTTTTAAAGGGTTTTAGGTACATTAGTCCTTTAAGGATTGTTCATAAACACATGACATTGGATTTATGAACCAACAACCAAAATTTATTATTTATGACCCCCTTCAACCTCTTGAAAATTTTTGGAATCCCATGAAAATCCTTTAGGTAGGTATGAGCTTTTGAAGTGACCTTTCAATTGCACCCCTTCTCTTTGCATACCCTATCATGACATTGGATCCAAGAATAATCAATTTTGGGTCTCTTCTTCATTCCAATAGCTAAAATAGTTCAAATTATTCCCCATGGGTCCATCCTAGTCCATTTCATCCACTTTATAGCACTCTAAATGGTTTTGAGCTCCCTTTAGGACAACGTCTCTCCATTAGGCCTAGTGGCTTTGGATCCTTTTTCATGGATTTATCACAACTAGGATTTTTCCATGCTTATCCAAGCTTTCCCAAACTTGCTTTCATATCCACTTCAAACCTAGTCTTTAATTTCCACCATTTTCTCTCTCTTTTGCAAGTTTTAAGACCTAAAATTGGCCTATCTCTAAGACAAAATAGAGAGTATTGGCCCTTATTTTTCATTATTTTTTAATACATTAGAGGATTACTTAGGTCATGAGGACCCCCTTTACTAAATTTCAGCTCTTAACTCCTCCATTTACCCCTCAAACTAGCATGAACCTCAAAACTAACTTCTAAAGGTGACTACTTGCAAGTTGAGGGTGGAATTGGCCCTTTTGACCTCATAAGTGGAGAAATTCGATATATTTTCCTTCTTTTATCTATCTCTTCATGTTATTTTGGGTTATTAACATTATATTCAAGCCCTATAAATTCTCACTTGGCCTTGTGGAGTCACTTTACCCTCCTATTATCTTCATCCCACTTGTAGTTGTGTGTGTTCTTGACATTTTGAAGGTTGAATGTAGGTTTTTTTTTTGCATTTAGGAGTCAATTTAGTGCCTTTAAAGGACCTATCATATCCAAAAAATACTCTTTTTCCCTTTATAATCTATCCTTGTCTCTTAGGAGTTCATTACCCTCATCAAATTGTAACCTTCTTTACCAATTGTAACTTTTCTACACTCCTCAATACACTTGAGATGTACTTTCAGCTAAGATGAGATGTACCATATATACTATAGTTATATTCAATGAATATATAACCTCATTTTGGGTATAGAAAACTATTTAGATACTATTCAAGTCACCACTCCCTTCTTCATGTTTTTTGTTTACTTCTTCATTGTTATAGGCTTGCTACAACACTTGTATGGAATGGTGATTTGCACAAGGTAGTTGAGGGTTGTAATCTTGGTAAATCCATGGGTATGTGTTCATTTAACACTTCCAAACATCTAAAATTACTCCACTTGTTACCCCTATGTATATTTTCATGCATCACAAGGACTAATCCACATTGCCAATTTATCCTCGTTGTAGGCCACCTATAGGTGTATTGACTCCATCTGAACTTTGAACTTTTTGTATCTTCTAATGTGAAATTGCCTTTTACATGCCACCTTGACAATACACTTATATTCATTGGAGATGCTTCTTAAACTTTCTAAAATGAACACATCACCCTTTTTTAATGAAACACAAGCTTTGGAAGGTAGTTAGGACCTCTAAATGGATCAATTTATAAGGTTTTGAATGAGGTGAAATCATGCTTCAGAGAAACTAAGGTTACATTTCCCCAAAATGGAAACATAACCATTTGTGTTTATATTGATTTGAAACTTGCATGAGAAATGGTGATCATTCTTCTCAAATCATTTATATAATCTCGATATGACTATGGTGAATAAAAGCCTTAACCATCTAGCTCTACTATGGCTAAGTGTTTCATTGCCTCATATCTCCTGCTAAAGTAACATTGAAACCCAAAATGGGAAACAAACAACATTTATTTCAAAACAACAAAGGTCTCCATGCATTTTTCTATACCAAATTGGTTTTCATGTTTATCTCAACACTTTTTCAAGATCTATTATGATATGAAACATCAACACAAAGGTGTATGAGGTCTTGAAACCATGAAAACATCACCTTCATCCACAAAACTAGAAAACACTCCTTTGAAGATCCAAAGGGAAACATGGAAGTACCATAGTGCTCCACATGTGCCAATTAGTTAGGGACATGATTGGATGTGGTGAGGAAAATATTTTGACCCTCATGAAGTGATTTTACTAATTAGACCATATAAACCACCTCAACAAAAGAGGAAACTTGTAGGGTATGGGAAATGACAAGCAAAATGGAGTGGCTAACTTCTAAGAGATGGTTCATAAAGCTCAACCCACCAATATCTAAACTCTTGATATGAAAATGAAGGTTAACTCATGTACTATATTACCTCAAAATCACTAGACCTAAAACTCTTCCAGCTTACCATACCAAGTACAAATTTATGAACTTCAAAATGCTCTCTAAGAGAGAAATGGAGATATGGAAAGGTTTTGAGCCATTTTTGGTGTTTCCTAAGATATATAAACATATGAATGGTTCAAAGAAGCTGAAGGGTCACATTCCAACCTTCCCACATGTACCACTCTTCCTCATCGGTCATATAAGTACCTAAAACCTCTTATTTCTTCAATAAAACTACTTTTTTTCTAAATATTTTGCCAATTTATTAGCTGAAATAATTACTAGAAGTTAGAATTGACACATATGAGGTGACATCATCTTTTTAATCTTGCTGAATTCATAATAAATATGTACAAGACATTAAATGCACTATTTTGGCTATTGAAAAGACCTTAGAAAGACTTGAAATGACTTATGGGGCCAAATTGACCAAGGTTATACTATTACAAGCATGAATTAACTCTAAATGACTTATGATAGACCCTATGTTAGAAATTTTTTCTATTTAAGTTGACCTAAATTGATTAGATAGTTAATTTGGTCAACATTCTTGGTGATTTTACAAGGGTGGTATGCCTGCTATATCTAGGACCAGTAGCCTATCTTGTCCATTGGGCCATGGAGTCTCTCTAAAAACTTTATAATACTCAAATCCCTTTGAAAAAAAAACCAAACTAAATGAAAACACACACAAAAAGACATGCTCAAAGGAAACACATGTGTTCAACTAGAACACTTAGGAAACACAACCAAAGAAAAAAAAACACACACCTATGCTACTATATAAAAAACAAACCTCACAAGGACTAATAGAAAAACTTTAGATGTATCCAATTCATATGGATAGGTAACTCTTCTCCATCCATCTTGGTTAGCTGAAAGGATTTTCTTTGATTTGAGTTAATAATGATGTAAGGGTCACTCCACAAAGCATCAAATTTGGTGTGTCTACCTAGTTTGGCTCTATCCTCATCCCATTTCATAACTATGTCACCTTCTTTGAACACTCTTGTACTTTATTTCTTATCAAAATACTTCTTCATGATCACTTGGTGGTGTTTCATATTCCTATGGGCATTGTCTCTTGCTTCTTGTAGCTACATAAGTTCAGTCAATCTAACCTACATTGGAGTATTCTCAAGTAGTTCCAGCTATTGTGCAAGTTCTAGAGTAGGTAATTATTATGAGATAGGCAATCTATCTTACCTTTCATAGATAATCACAAATAGATAATTGCTAATTTACCTCATAGAATTAATCCTATCATCCCATAGGGCTATCTTCAACATGATGTGCCATGCCCTTTGATTGTTTTCTAAGGTCCTCTTGATAATCTTAGTAAGTTTTTTATTAGTTGACTCAGCCAATCCATTACCTTGGGGGTAATCATTGGATGAATTACTATAGTAAACTCCATTCTTGTTTGCCCAATCAAAAGTTTTGGCACTCATGAAAGCTAGTGCATTATCAAAAATGATAGTGTAAGGAACTCCAAACCTTGTTATGATACTCTCATAAAACTCCAAGATGGCATTTTCAATTGCCTCTTTCAATTCTATAGCCTCTACCCACCTTGTAAAGTAGTTTCTTGCAATCAATATCCATTTATGTCTAGCACTAGAGTGATGGTTGATCATACCAATGAAATCAAGGCCCCATTATATAAAACGCTTGTCTACTTGGATGGAATTGAATGGAAGGGCTGCAACCTTTTGTTTTCTCATGGAGAAGGCACATTGAGGACACCTCCTAGCCTAAGAGCAATACTTTAAGAGGTTAGGACACTAATACCCAACCCTCATTATATTTGTATCCATTATTTTTGGGGACAAATTACCTCCATCTACACCATTGTGAAACTTTTCCAGCAAGATTCCAAATTGATCATTGTCAACACACCTTAGTAGCAAACCATTCACATCCTTTAAAAAGAGAATACCATCTACAAAATAATAAGGAATGGTTTGTAATCTAAAATACCTTCTTTTTGACTTGTTCAAACCATTATAACACTCACCATTTTGGAAAAAACTAATAATGTCTTGTGTTTAACTTTAAATTAGTGTGTGACCAACTGGTAGGGGATGAGCTTGATTGATCAAGACTTCTTCCCTTGTCCCTTGAAGATCTTAATATTGATGTTCACACAACCCCTTTCCTCTTACCAAGTTTTTTGACTTAATATCAATGTCATATTCCATTACCTTTGTGATCCACCCAGCTCTATTCTCATTGAGGTCTTTGCTTAGGAGGAACTCTTTGGTGCTATGATGAGAGATCGTGACATGTATCTTGCTATTTGAAAACATGTGCCTAAATTTTTTAAAATATCTTATCATAGATAGAGATTACTTCTCAATAAATGTGTATTTGACCTCATATTCTTCTAATCCTTGACTAAAGAATGCAATGGGTTGTGCAATTCCTCATCATTATTTTGCATAAGCATAGCTGAGATTATGTCAAGGTTGGAAAAATTATAGAGTATAAAATCCTTAGAAAAGTTTGGGTTTAAGAGAGTAGAATATTGGGCAATTACTTGTTTGACTACCTCAAAACTATTCTAACCTTCCTTTGTCCAAGAAAAATCTTGGTTCTTCTTGAGCATGGTTGTGATAAGCTTCACCTAAGTAGCAAAACTTGGAATGGTTTTAATCCTTTCAGTGTCAAAAGACAAGCCTTATTTTGACATAATGTGACCCAGTAACTTGCCTTCATGAACAACAAAGATACATTTTTTGGATTAAGAGAAACTCCAAACTCTCTACACTTCTCAAAGACTTGCCTTAGATGTTTCATGTGGTCAATAGCATCCTTGGAAAATATAGTTATATAATCAAGGTATACAAGCAAAAAATCATTGATCAAACCTTTGAAATCCATGTCCATTGCTCTTTAGAAGGTAGTACCAGCATTAGTAAAACCAAAAGTCATATTTCTATATACCCATTTTATGGTGAATGTTTTCTTGAACTGATCCTCCTCATTCACCAATATTTGGTTATAACCTGAATATCCATCAAGTAGTGAAAAGCATTGAGAACCTAAAACCACTTGCAAAATTTACTCCATAGAAGGTAGTGGATAATGGTCTTTGAGTTAAACTCTATTGAGATCCCTAAAATCCACACAATGTCTGATCTCTCCTCTCTTATTTCAAATAGGTACAAGGTTAGCTACCTAATTTGAGTGCTTGATAGGAAAAATAATCCTAGACTCAATCAATTTGGTAAGCTCTTTTTTCATTAGTTCTTCTATCTTGGGATTGATAGGCCTTTACTTTTGCCTAACTAGTTCAGCTCCAAGTTCTAACTCGATGGTGTGATGAGCTAGACTTGAATCAAACCCTTTCAAATCCTTGTATTCCCAAGTAAATATATCATGAAATTATTTACACAATTTAATGAAGGCTTGCCTTTCAGAAAGAGAACATATCTTACCAAGTTTCAAAAGTTTCTACTTGAATATCAAGACTCTTTCATTGTTATATTACTTTGTATACATGCTCACCCTTTCTTTCCTTCTTTGATCATCTTCATTGAAGACACTCTCCAAAGTAACCATCCCCTTTGGTATCTTGTTTGTCTTTAGCTAAATAACTTATTCTTTATATTGATTGTTAAGTTTCTTTTAGTTCTTTGAAGAATTTTTTTCTTCATTTTGTATTAAGTGTGCAATGTGTTTATCACTCTCAAACACTTGCCAAGACATTTCATTATCTATAAAATAATGTCTCATGATGACCTTGATGTGATATTGGTGCTTCTCTTTAATTACATCAACAACTATATCAAAGTGTGCTCCTATCACAACCAACCTATCAGCATGTTTATTTAAATCTCCTTATATAGGTTAGATATTGAAAGCATCAAAGTCCGCAATTAGATCCGACACCCTATGCTTGTAGGACTTAAGCAAAGGTTTCTTGCTTGTAGCTTGGTTTCTCACTTGATGTATAATCAATTCAATATCTCCATAGACCTTCAAATTCTTTATTCCATTTATCTTTGCCCATTGAAGGCCATGAACCAAGCCTTCATATTCTACCACATTGTAAGTACAACTAAAATAGAATCTATATGAAGATTAATACTGGTTCTTTGAGGGAAAAACCAACATGACACCATATCCTTCCCCTACCCTACTTCTAGAGCCATAATAAAACATTTCCCATATCCCTTCAAGTTCATGATCCTCATTATTAAGTGATGGTATAGGAATGTTATTCTCATACATACAATATACCCCCATTTCAATTTCTCTTATTAATTCATAGGGATTATTCTCATAAGTTTTTGTGCCATACTCATCCATAAAGAGGTCAAAAATACCTTCAAGGGGAAAGGATGTTTCACCACCAATGGCACCTTCTTCTTGTTTACTAATTGTACAGTTCTAATTTGAATTTGTCTCCACATATGGCTCACTGTGAAACCTTGGAAAGGGTTACATTTTTATAGTTACTTTAACTACATATCTTATTCTAAAATATAGAAAATACCAATCAGTTGTAAGGCACCCTCCAATATTATTCATAAAGTCTCTTGACAAGCAAATAACAAAATGAGCTAGAAGATCAACCACGACAATGTCTTGTAAGATGGGGAAACTTAGAAAATCATGTAGGAAAACTTTCAAACCTTTAACCAACCCCACCATCTTGGCTTGAGTTCCATCAAGATGTAACACACCCTTACTATAAGGCTCATACTTCAGTCCCAACTTGTCAGCAACTACCTTAGGCATAACCATGTTAATAGTTCCACTATCCACAATGCAATTGTGAACTACTTGTCTCCCACAATGAGTGTGAGGTAGAAAAATGGAGGATTTTCAGATTTGGTGGATGGTTTTATGACACAATTAGGTGTGTTGGTAAGGGATACACCATTGTGTCTTTGAGCTTGAGGGGCTACATGAATGTTTGAGAGTTGTTGTTATAGAAGTTCCTTTTAGCCATGCATATGCAAGACTTCCCAAAGAGAAATGCTTGTCTTGGTATTCTTCAAAGAATCAATAATGTTTAGAGAGGAATTATTCATCTTCTCTTGCATTCTTGAAGGCAATGATGGAGCTTTAACTTGTTGTATTAGAGATTTGGCAGCCTTGCTCACATTTTGACTTTAAGGAGTAGTGTGACTCGTAATAAATATTGCATTGGTACTTGCACTTTGTGGCCTTAGAGAGGCACTACTTAGAGTCACTTGTTTTTCTAGAGTATCTCCTAAAACTCTCTTTTTGGATCTTGTGTTAGATATAACTAATGTAGTTTGATTCAACACATAGTTATCTTCCTCTTGAAAGTTCATAAGCCTAGTACCTTGGCTGCTACCCTCTCCATCAGTATCCTTTTTCATGGGATTTGATTTTTCTAATGTCATACAAGGAGTATCACCCTTGTGTGCCACTAAGGCTTGGTAATTTTCTCCACCATCATACACAAATTGACTTTTATATTGTCCCCAATGATACAAATGTTTCTCTCCTTGGACTAGATTAGTATGGACTGGAACAACAACCTTTGTGGATGGAGTGGAATTAGGATTATAGGCATTGGACTGCCTATTGAAACCTTGTTTACCTTGTCCTCTTCCTTGGTAATTGTATTGGGGTGGAGGTTTATATATTTGTGAAGGGTAATATTGGGGATTAGGTGAAGCAATTGCATGAAATTAAACTTTTTTGAGCTAAGCTTGTAGTGACCAAATCATTTCATATTTATCTATAGAATTATCCGCCTTCTTTAGAGATATTTTAGGTTTGACATTAGTATTGGTAACTTATACTATCTTTGGGGCTTCAACTGAATTTGAGACAACAAAAGCATAGAGACTCTTAGAGGTCATTTCCAAGCTTGTATCAAACTATTCTTAAATCAATGGCTATCTCATATGCCTAGGGTAATGTAAATCCTCCCATTTATTGAAACATTACTAACACATTACTGCCAATACCCTTGAGATAGGTGGGGAATACAAAACTTAGAGGAGGCCTAATGATAGGTGGAAACCTACACCATGTCCTTTTAAACCTTTCATTGAAATCTCCCATATACTCATTAGGACCTATATTTGTCACATTTAATTGGTGAGTTAGTGAGGTATGGTCAATTGTATTCTCAAACCTATTTACCAACAACACTCTAAATTCATCCCAATTAATAATGCAACCACCTTCCAACGTTATATAACAATCAAGTACCTTACCCTTTAGAGACATGGCTAGTAATCTAATAGCTATGTTATTTTCAGTGATATTGTGTCAGTTTCAAAACTTTGAAATGTCCCTAATGTGCTTAGATGGGGTAATAGTACCCTCTCCATTAAAGCTAGGGAGACTTTTGGTAGCATTGGGAGGAATAGGATCATATGTAGGAAGGTTAATTATATTTTGGGTGTTGAAAGTTGGGAAAGGATGATGCTTAGCCATCTCTTATTCCTCTTCTTGATCTCAAATCTCCTTAAATTCCTATTCATCTTCAGAACCTTCTTGTTCAGGATCTCTAAATGTTAAGAATGATTAAGGATGTTGTTCTTTAAGAGGATCTTTGGATAAAAGGACTTGATTGAAGGATCTACTAGAAGATGATCTAGTGAAGACCATGAAGTATAATGTGAATAACTTGATCTACAACCAGAGATTATGACCTTTTGGAGTCACTAAATGCTAGATTAGAAACACTTATATAGCATTGGGCTTGTCAAGACCAACATTCACCTTGACATTGAAATAATTAGGACAATTTATCCCACTGCGTATGCTAGAATTTTTGGCATCATATTGTACACCGTAAGATAATATATTCAAGCTCCTAAAATTTGATGCAACATGGAGTCATCTCTCAAGTTTGTGGGAACTTATAAGAGAGATTAATCTCTAGTATCATGAGGTCTAGCTTCCTATATCTTCTTTGAAATGCTTGTAAACTAATATAATGCTTGCATATAGGGAAAGAGTTATAAGTTTGCATGAAGTAAAACTACACTAAAGTGGTGATTCACCAAGAGATATCCCATAACTATCATACTTATATTAAATAACAAAGCTTTCTAAGACAAACTCTAAGCCTTAAAGGATCCTAACATAAGTGATTAAATGTGAAGGAAACATACATGAGACAATAAATAAGACAAATAATCTAGGGCCAAATTTCACACCATAGAGATAATAACTTACTTAAAGAGGAGCCTAGTATCCTAACTACACTTCACATGACCTGTTAGATCAAAATTATTGCTTAAAAATGAAGGATAGAGGAAGCAAGGATGATATTATCACTTAAATTCACTATTAATCTCTCACACACTTAGAAAAATATGTTCACAACTCATAATTAGACTTGAATTCAATGTTCAAAAGCAAAGTAAAATGTTATTCCAAAGGGCTTCACCATACCAGATGTGGTATTAGTATACAATGGCCAAAATGTCTCATACTTATAGTAATTGGAAAGAGAGAGAGGAAAAAGAAGTCCAAGAGGCACAAGGACTTGTGTCCAAAGGTGGAAACTAGTTACAATTCATGTAGGTGAAGTGTAATACAAGTTATAAACTAATTTGCATATGTGTCTATTCTAAACAATAATCCTCTTCCAAAATTGTCATAGCATATCTTCAAGCACCTTTCATGAAACTACCTTCATTATTGGCCTTCAATAGTCATTCCAAACTTGACTAGGGTCAAGTGTCTCTTTTTCACTAATAAGAGGAAGTTACAATGAATCCTCTACCTATATTAGAAGTTTTCCAAATCATTTGTATTCTCTTGCACCAAAAGAATCATCATATATCATTATGATCATCCTTTTTAGACCTTTCTTAACATTTGGCTTGGAATATATTTATTATCCCTAATTTATATGTACCATGGGTCTTAGGACACATGTTAAGACACCTCATATGCTTATCTCCATTCAAAACACCTTGGAAGACCTCCAAATTTGAGTTTCCACTCTTTCCACTAGGTGATCACTCTTCTCATTCTAGACTGGTTGAAATGAGAAGCCTATTAGAGACACTAAGAAAAATTTTGAGATTTTTAAATTACATGGGGAGTTGATTCAAGTTGCAATCTATCCTCCCAAGTGATTAGCATTATTTGATCATCTTCAAAACTTGTAAGACATAGTAAATTGTCAAAAAATGGGTACCTTAATCCATCCATAGGGATTTCATACAATATTAATCCATGGCTCTAATCCTCATTTATTTTCCAACAACTTTCCTTCAGGTCCTAGGGTCAAATTATTCCATTTGGGTGCATTTTGAACCTCATCTCTCCAATCGGGTCCTAAAACAAGGGTTTTAAAGGGTTTAGGTGCATTGGCACTTTAAGGATTATTTATAAACCTCTGACATTGGATTTATAAACCAACACCTAAAATTGATTTTGTAGGACCCCATTCAACCTCTTAAAACTTCTTAGAATCACATGCAAAGCTTTTACGTAGGTATGAGTATTTGAAGAGACCTTCTCAATTACACCCCTTCTGTTTACATACCCTATCATGACATTGGGTCCATGAATGATCAATTTGGGATCTCTTATTCATTAAAATATCTCCAATAGTATAAATTATTCCCTATGGGTTTGTCCTGATCCATTTTATCCAATTTATATCACTCTAAATGGTTTTGAGCTCCCTTTAGGACAATGTCTCTCCACTAGGCCTAGTGGCTTTGGATCCTTTTTCATGGATTTATCACACATGGGATTGTTAAAACACCTTATGAGCTTTCATTAATGTTTTAAAATTATTATCCAAGATTTTACCAACTTTTTTTTATAGCCATTTCAATCCTATCTTTTAATTTCCACCATTTTCTCTCTTCTGCAAGTTTTAAGCCTTGAAAGTGGCCTATCTCTGAGATAAAATAGAGAGTATTGGCCCTTATTTTTAATTATTTTTTAAAACATTAGAGGCTTCATTAGATCATGAGGACCCATTGTACTAAATTTAATCTCTTAAATCCTCCATTTACCCCTCCAACTAGCATGAATCTCAAAACTAACTTATGAAAGTGACTACCTATAAATTGAGGGTGGAATTGGCCCTTTTGACCTCATAAGTGGAGAACTTTGATATATTTTACTTATTTTCTCTATCTATTCATGTTATTTATGGTTTTTATCATTATATTCAATCCTTTTAGATTATAATTTGGCCTTGTGGAGGCACTTTACCCTCCAATTTTCTTCATCCCACTTACAACTGTGTGTGTTCTTAACACTTTAAAGGTTGTTTGTAGGGTTTTTTGCATATAGGAGTCATGTTAGTGACTTTAAAGGACATATAATAACCAAAAATCACATTTTTCCCCTTTATAATCCATCCTTATCTCTTAGGATTTCATTTCCCTCATCAAAGTGTGACCTTCTTTGCCAATTACAACTTTTCTACACTCCATACACTTGGGATGTACTTTTAGGTGAGATGAGATGTACCATCTAGACTGGAGTTTTATTCAATGAATATATAACCTAATTTGGTATAGATAACACTTTTTAGTCACCATTCAAGTCACCACTCCCTTTTTCATGTCTTTTGTTTACTTCTTCATTGTTATAGGCTTACTACAACACTTGTACGAAATGGTGATTTGCACAAGGTAGCTGAGAGTTATAGTCTTGGGAAATTCATGTGTGTGTGTTTGTTGAAAACTTTAAAACATCCAAAATTACTCCACTTTTTACCCCCATGTATCTACACATGCCTCATAAGGACCAATCCACATTACTAATTTATATTCCTTGTAGGCCACCTATAGGTGTATTGACTCCATCTGAGCTTTGAACTTGTTGTATCTTTTGATGTGAAATTACCTTCTACATGACACCTTGAAAATACACTTATATTCATTTTATATCCTTATTAAACTTGATCAAATTAAAACATCACCCTTTTTCAATGAAACACAAGCTTTGAATGACAGTAGGGACCTCTAAATGGATCAATTCACAAGGTTTTAAATGAGGTGAAATCCTACTTCAGAGAAACTAATGTTAATTTTCCCCAAATTGGAAGCATAACCATTCATTTTTATATTGATTTGAAACTTGCATGAGCAATAGTGATCCTTCTTCTCAAGCCATTGAGATAATCTTGATATGGTTATGGTGAAGAAAAGCCTTGACAATCTGGCTCTATTATGGCTGAGTGTTTCATTGCCTCATATCTCTTTTTAAAGTAACATGGAAACTAAAAATTTAGAAACAAACAACATTTCTTTCATAACAAAAAATATCTCAATGTATTTTTCTATACCAATATGGTTTTCACATTTATCTCAACACTTCACGAGCTCTTTTAGTATATGAAACATCAACACAAACGTGTATGAGCTCTTGAAACCATGGAAACATCACCTTCATCCACAACAATACAAAACACTCCTTTGAAGATCCAAAGGGAAACATGGAAGTGCTATAGTGTTCTACACATTTCAATTAGTTAGGGGCAAGGTTATATGTGGTGAGGAAGATATTTTTAACCTCATGAAGTGATTCCATTAATTAGACCATATAGATGACCTCAGTTGAAGAGGAAACCTACAGGTTATGGGAAATGAAAAGCAAAATGGAGTGGATAACTTCTAAGATATGGTTCATAAATCTAAACCTAGTAATCTATGAAATCCTACTATGAAAATTAAGGTCAACTCATGTATTGTCATCACCTAGAAGCACTAGACCTGAAACTCTTCTAGTTGATCATACCAAGTGTAAATCTATGAACTTCAGAATGCTCTCCAAGAGAGTGATGGAGAGATGTAAAGGTTTTGAGCCATTTTTGTTTTTTTCAAAGATGTAAAATCATAGGGATGGGTCATATAAGTTGAAGGGTGACACTCCAACCTTCCCACATGTACCACTATTCCTCATAGGTTGTATAAGTGCCAAAAGCCTCTTATTTCTTCAAGAAAACTGCTTCTTTTTTTAATATTCTACCAATTTGTCAACTAAAACAATTAATAGAAGTTATAATTCACACATATGAGGTGGCATCATCTTTTTAATATTTCACAATTCCAAATAAATCTATACAAGACATTAAATGAACTATTTTTGCTATTGAAAAGACCGTAGAAAGACTTGAAATGACTTATGGGGCCAAATTAACCATGGTTAGAATATTAAAAGCATGGATTAATACTAAATTACTTATGACAGACCTTATAATAGAAAATTTTTCTATATAGGTTGACCCAAATTGACTAGATAGTTAATTTGGTCAACATTCTTAGTGATTTTGCAAGGGTGGAATGCATGTTACACCTTAGACCAATAGCCTATCTTGTCCATTAGGCCATGGAGTCTCTCTAAAACCTTTATAAAACTCAAATTCCTTTGAAAATCATAACAAACCAAAGGAAAACACACACAACAAGACACACTCAAAGGAAACAAACATGTTCAATTAGAACACTTAGGGAACATAACCGAATAAAACAAAATCACACACCTATGCTACTATGTAAAAAATAGACCTCAAAAGGACTAACAACAAAAATTTATATGTATCCCATTCACATGGATAGGTAAATATTCTCCATCCATCTTGGTTAGATTAAAGGATTTGTTTTTCTTGTACTTGTTAATGATGTAAGGGTCACTCCACAAAGCATCAAATTTGGTGTGTCTACCTAGTTTGGCTCTATCCTCATCACATTTCAAAACTATGTCACCTTATTTTAACACTCTATTACTTAATATCTTGTCAAAATACTTATTAGTGAGCACTTGGTGGTGTTCCATAGTCCTCTAGGCATTATCTATTGCTTCTTGCAGCTACACAAGTTTAGTCAATCTAACTTATATTGGAGTATTCTCAAGTAGTTCCAGTTGTTGTGAAAGTTCTAGAGCAGGTAATTCTTGAGAGATAAACAATATAGTTTCCCTTCCATAGACAATCACAAAATGAGAATTTCTAATTGACCTCTTAGGAGTAATCCTATCAGCCCATAGGGCTATCTTCAACTTGATGTGCCATGTCTTTTCTTTATTTTCCAAGGTCCTCTTGATAATCTTGTTGAGATTTTTATTAGTTGACTTAGCTAATACATTACCTTGGGGTAATAATTAGATGAATTACTCAAGTAAAATCCATTCTTGTTTGTTGAATCAAAAGTTTTATCATGCATGAAAGCAAGTGTATTACTAGAAATGATAATGTAGGGAACTCCAAACCTTGTTATGATGCTCTCATAGAACTCTAAGATGGCATTTTCAATTTCCTCTTTCAATGCTATAGCTTCTACCCACCTTGTAAAGTAGTATATTTTAGTCAATATCCATTTATGTCTAGCACTAGAGTTAGGGTTAATCATACCAATGAAATCACAGCCCCATTTCATGAAAGGTTTGTTTACTTGGATGGGATTCAATGTAAGAGTTGCAAGCTTTAGATTTCCCATGAATAAGGCACATTGAGGACACCTCCTAGCCCAAGAGTATAAATCATTGAAGAGGCTAGGTCAATAATACCCAGCCCTCATTATCTTTTTAGCTATTATTTTTGGGGGAAAATGATCTCCATCTACACCATTGTGAAACATTTCTAGCAAGATACCAAATTGATCATTGTCAACATACCTTAGTAGTAAACCATTCACATCCTTATGAAAGAGAATACCATATACAAGAGAATAATAAATGGTTTACAATATAAATACCTTCTTTATAACATGTTCAAGCCATTAGGACATTCACCATTTTGGAAGAAACCAATTAGGCCTTTTGTCTAACTTTGAATTGGTGTGTGACCAGCTGGTAGGGGATGAGCTTGATTGATCAAGACTTCATCCCTTGGCCCTTGAATATCTAAATCTATATTTTCACATAACCCCTTCCCTCTTACCAAGTTTATTTTCTTGATATCAATATCATATTCCATTACCTTTGAGATCCACCCAGCTCTCTTCTCATTGAGGTCTTTGCTTAGGAGGAACTCTTTGGTGCTAGGATGAGAGACCATGACATTTATCTTATTATTTTAAACCATGTTCCTAAAAATTTTCAAACCTCTTATCATATATAGATCTTGCTTCTCAAAAAATGTGTACTTGACCTCATAGTCTTCCAATCCTTGACTAAACAATGTAATGGGTTGTTCAATTTTCTCATCATTCTTTTGCATAAGCATAGCTAAAATTGTGTCAAGGTTAGAAAAATTATAGAGTATGAAATCATTGGGAAATTTTGGGTTTAATATAGTAGTATATTAGTCAATTACTTGTTTTATTGCCTCAAAACTTTTCTTACCTTCCTTTGTCCAAGCAAAAGCTTGGTTTTTCTTGAGCATGGCTATGATAGACTTCACCAAAGTAGAAAAACCTAGAATAAACATGCTTAAAAATTTGATCTTGCCCAATAAACTTGAAAATATTTCTTATGTACAAGCAAAGACAAGCCTAGAATGGCTTCAATCCTTTCAAGGCCAATAAATAGCCTTATTTTGACATAATGTGACCCAATAACTTGCCTTCATGAACAACAAAGATACATTTTTTGGATTAAGAGAAACTTAAAACTCTCTACACTTATCAAATACTTTCCTTACATGTTTCATGTGGTCATTATCATCCTTGGAAAAAATAATTATATCATCAAGGTATACAAGAAAAAAATAATTGATCAAACCTTTAAAAGCTATTCATATTGCTCTTTAGATGGTAGCACCAGTATTAGACAAACCAAAAGGCATCTTTATATATTGAAATTCCCCCCATTTTATGGTGAATTATATCTTTAATTGATCCTCCTCATTCACAAATAGTTGGTTATAACCTGAATATCCATTAAGTAGTGAAAAATGTTGAGAACCTAAAACTACTTGAAAAATTTGCTCCATGGAAGGTAGTGGAAAATGGTCTTTGAGTGAAATTATACTGAGATCCATGAAATACACATAAAGTATGATCTCTCCTCTCTTATTTTTAATATGTACAAGGTTAGCTACCCAAGTTGAGTGCTTGATAGGAAAAATAATTCTAGACTCAATCAATTTGGTGAGCTCTTTTTTCATTAGTTACTCTATCTTGGGATTGATATGCCTTTAGTTTTACCTAACTAGTTCATCTCCAAGTTATAAATCAATGGTGTGATGAGATATAATTGGATCAAACCATTTCAAATATTTGTATTCCCAAGCAAATATATCATGAAATTATTTACACAATTCAATGAAGGCTTGCCTTTCAGAAAGAGAACATATCTTACCAACTTTCAAAAGTTTGTCTTTTAATATCAAGACTCTTTCATAGTTCTCTTCCTTTGTAGACATGCTTACCATTTCTTTACTTGTTTTATCATCTTCATTGAACAGACTCTCCAAAGTAACCAGCCCCTTTGGTATCTTGTTTGTCTTTAGCTAAATAATTTGTTCTTCATATTGATTGTGAAGTTTCTTTTGGTTATTTGAAGAAAATTTGCTTCATTTTATATGAAGTATGCAATGTGTTTATCATTCTCAAATAATTGACAAGACACTTCATTATCTAGAATAGAAGGTATCACAATGACCTTCATGTGATATTGGTCCTTATCTTTACTTACATCAGCAACTATATCAGAGTATGATCCTATCATAGCCAACCTATCAGTATGTTTATTTGAATCTCTTAGTATAGGTTAGATATTGAAAGCATCAAAGTCCTCAATTATATCCCACACCCTATGCTTTTAAGACTTAAGCAAAGGGTTCTTGGTTTTAGCTTAGTTTATCACTTGATGTATAATCAATTCACTATCTCTAAAGACCTTCAAATTCTCAATTCCCTTTATCTTTACCCATTGAATTCCTGTTGGGAGGATGTACACCGGAAGCACACAATTTGATTACTAATACCAAGCAACTTAATATGCGGAAATTAACCAGATTCACCAAGTAACTAGAATTCAGAATAACACAGCATATGAGAGACAATACCAAATTGTATTAACACTTTATACAGAAAAGAATACAATAAAGAAGATGCCACTTCTTCTCCACCACCTTACAGAGGTTTCCCACGCCTCAAGTGAATAGTAATTCTTCTCCCCAAAGCTCTCCCTCTCACAGGTCCCAACACCCAACTCAAATGCAGAGTTGGTGTTCACCTCCCGTGCTCCACACACAACACAAGTGCTCCACGCACTCCACAAGCACTCCACGTGCTCCACAAGTACTCAAGGTACTTCAAGTAGATCTCCCATGAATCTGCAACAACCTGCAATTCAACAGACCATACTTATGGAAGGAACTCCCTTGCCTTCCTCTTGCTCTATCCGAGTACACACCTGTACTCCAAGTAGATCCTGCCTGATACTGCTCCCTGTTGTGTTGCTGTCTGTATGACCTTGCACACCTGTAAATCAAGCAATGGTTCTAATCACCTGTGAACCTCGACCTTGCACACACATACACCTGCAGATCAACGATCTTACTTACCATGTAGATCTCCTATATAGGCCATGCAACTGTGACCAAGATCCTACACTCTTGAAGAACCCAGCTGGCTCTCCAATCCAGTACCAACACACCTGGTACTGTGGCACTAGGAGGAACGCACCATAGCTCTACCTCACACACAGAAGGAGCTTATAATTATGCTCTCTTACTCCCTAGCACACTTTTACAATACAACCATGAGTCTATTATATAGATCTCATCCAAACAATGATTAGACATCTAATTACAATAATTAGATCCGCAGCTATGAGTCTAAAATTAACGCTCATCATGCAAACTCTTGCTTCGTTAGCTCACTGCCCGTAATTGACTCGCAGTCAAACTACACAGGCGACCGACGTCGGTCCCTGTCTGCCAAGGGTCGCCGACGCCGGCCGATATATGACCGACGTCGGTTGCCTTCCTGTCTTACCCTGCCGACGCCGGTTGGCCAGACCAACGCCAAACACTTCAGACACTCAGCAACTCATTCTGCAACCTCCTCCATGTCTGCATCAGTGAAGCTTTTAGCTCCACAATCCTAACAATCTCCCACTTGGAGATAAACAGCTACACTATACCTGTACCTGTACTCCGTCTAATCTGTTTCCTGGTTTGTATCCCTCTTCAAGCTCCCACCTGAAGACAACCCACCACACATCCCGTGGTGTACCACCTGTCATCTGAGTAACCTGCCATATCCGAACCTACAAGTACCTATAGTGAAGTCCTGACCCTGCATAGCAACACCTGCTGCCGGTCCCTCTCAGAAAACCTGAGAACCCACTTCCACGAATTGGCTCCTAACTCTCTGACAGCTCCCACTGCATGGGAATACTCAGGTCTATACCAGACCTCATGTGATTTTGGACACTGTACCTGTCTAGCCCTTAGTGTGCTCTGGCTCTGCATCCTGAACCTCGCCAACACCTGATTCACATCAGCTCCCACTCGAGACAAAATCAACCTGTGATCTCCATGCCTCCCATGTCAAAGAATTCCGCTGCTCCAAACTCCTCATGACATGCCACTGAACTAATCTTACCCTTAGCTCAGCAAAACCTTGTATGTACACACCTGCTATAACAAAACATACCATCCACATACAGCACATAATGATGTCATGACTCATCATCCCCCTGGTAAGACAAAACCACAGTAGTTACCCTGACATTGACTGAAGCCATGCTCTGTCCTCCACCTGTCAAACCTGTACCACTGTCCTGCAGCTCCACAAGACCATATAACCTGGTCTTCCGTCTCACGTATCCGTTCTCTCTATTCTTCTACTAAGGTATCCATTCGTCTCTGTGCTTTCATCCCTGCTGGCATCCCTACCAAAACACACCTGTCTGGTTCTCCTCCAAGGAATCACATCCTCATCCATGCCAAGCTCACACCTGTTTCCTGGATCCTTCCTGCTATACAATCAGCAACATGTATAAAGAAGAGGAACAACGAATTTGAGGGCCTACTTACGCCTTCAGTCCTCCATATGGGTGTTTGAGACTCCTTGACAGCTTGCTGTCCACCCAAAATTCGTTACAGTGACCGACCTCGGTCACTCCACAGTCTGCATCTGACCGACGTCGGTTCCATGCGTCTGTACCTGACTACCAACCCGCCTGCGCTGGTGTCCCTGCTGCCGACGTCGGTTCTTCTAACCGACATCGGTCTTACATGCTGCCGACGTCGGTCCTATGACCGACATCGGTCTTACCCTGCCCGACATCGCCGGCGTCGGTCTGCACATGACCGACCTCGGCACCTGTCTGTTCGACGCCGGTTCCTCCTGACCGACATCGGTATCTGTGTTTGCCTGTGAGTGATGACTTTTTACCTGCGAGCTCCTTTGAGTCAAAATCCATGTCCAAACTGCCCTGCTCAGAAGTATCCAGCACCATCCACTGGGTTATGTCCGCCATCTCCTCCATAAACACCAAGGCTTTCTAGTTCTTAAGCCTGTCAAATATATCTGTCTTCCGCTTAAGAACATGCATCTCCTTCCTGCTCATGTGACCAAGCCTACGAAGCCACATCTCCGCAACAAAAGAAGAATCAGTAATATAAACAAGTAGATAAAGGATACCTGTTTTCTTACCACCAGCTAATTCAAGTGCATCCGCTGTGAGAGTTCTTGTGCATCTCTCATCACCCAATCTTTCTGAAGAAATTAGCCATATCTCCAAACCTGGGACCTGCATGACCTTCATCAACACCTGTGTGTTGGCCGCCTGCAATTTCAGCGTCACTTCTCCTTTGCCAATCCTTTGGCAAGGCTCACCAGCTCCTCTACCTGGAACTGCATGGAAAGAGGCAACCGAATCTTTTATCCAAGATTCAACTTTATCCAAGAAACCTGCAAACACATCCTGTGCAACAACACCTGCTACATCTGTATCTTCAGTTTCTTCATGCTGATCTGTTACCAACCAACAATAATCTTTTACCTGCTCTTTCTTTCCATAGGACTGTGAGTGACCATCTGTGCTTTTCAACTCCTCCATTCTTAGCTTACTTTGATCTGCAGTTTCTCTACTCCCACTCGATCAGAAACCCCTGAGAGTGCCCTGTAACCAAACACAAAACCTGCTTCCTCCAACCTCAGCTCAGATACCACTTGTTGGTATCAAGCTCAAGAACCTACAACCAAGGCTCTGATACCACTTGTTGGGAGGATGTACACCGGAAGCACACAATTTGATTACTAATACCAAGCAACTTAATATGCGGAAATTAACCAGATTCACCAAGTAACTAGAATTCAGAATAACACAGCATATGAGAGACAATACCAAATTGTATTAACACTTTATACAGAAAAGAATACAATAAAGAAGATGCCACTTCTTCTCCACCACCTTACAGAGGTTTCCCACGCCTCAAGTGAACAGTAATTCTTCTCCCCAAAGCTCTCCCTCTCACAGGTCCCAACACCCAACTCAAATGTAGAGTTGGTGTTCACCTCCCGTGCTCCACGCACAACACAAGTGCTCCACGCACTCCACAAGCACTCCACGTGCTCCACAAGTACTCAAGGTACTTCAAGTAGATCTCCCATGAATCTGCAACAACCTGCAATTCAACAGACCATACTTATGGAAGGAACTCCCTTGCCTTCCTCTTGCTCTATCCGAGTACACACCTGTACTCCAAGTAGATCCTGCCTGATACTGCTCCCTATTGTGTTGCTGTTTGTATGACCTTGCACACTTGAAAATCAAGCAATGGTTCTAATCACCTGTGAACCTCGACCTTGCACACACATACACCTGCAGATCAACGATCTTACTTACCATGTAGATCTCCTATATAGGCCATGCAACTGTGACCAAGATCCTACACTCTTGAAGAACCCAGCTGGCTCTCCAATCCAGTACCAACACACCTGGTACTGTGGCACTAGGAGGAACGCACCATAGCTCTACCTCACACACAGAAGGAGCTTATAATTATGCTCTCTTACTCCCTAGCACACTTTTACAATACAACCATGAGTCTATTATATAGATCTCATCCAAACAATGATTAGACATCTAATTACAATAATTAGATCCACAGCTATGAGTCTAAAATTAACGCTCATCATGCAAACTCTTGCTTCGTTAGCTCACTGCCCGTAATTGACTCGCAGTCGAACTACACAGGCGACCGACGTCGGTCCCTGTCTGCCTGGGGTCGCCAACGCCGGCCGATATATGACCGACGTCGGTTGCCTTCCTGTCTTACCCTGCCGACGCCGGTTGGCCAGACCAACGCCAAACACTTCAGACACTCAGCAACTCATTCTGCAACCTCCTCCATGTCTGCATCAGTGAAGCTTTTAGCTCCACAATCCTAACAATTCCATGAACCAAGCCTTCATATTCTACCACTTTGCAAGTGAAACTTAAATGGAATATATATGAAGAGTAATATTAGTTATTTGATGAAGAAATCAAAATGACACCAGATCTATCCCCTACCTTTCTTCTAGATTCATCGAAAAACATTTCCCATATCCATTCAAGTTCATGATTCTTATTAGTGAGTGATGGTATGCGAATTTTATTCTAATGCATATAATATACCCATAATTTAGTTTATTATATTGATGCATAGGGGTTATGCTCATAATTTTTAGTACCATACTCATTAATAAAGAGGTCAAAAATACCTTAAAGGGGAAAGGATGTTTCACCATCAATGGCACCTTCTTCTTTCTCACTAATTTTATAATTTTGATTTGAATTTGTCTCCACATATGGTTCAATGTGGAACCTTGAAAAGGGATGTGTTATTATAGTTACTTTAGCTCCATATATTGTTCTAAAAGCTAGAAAAGACCAATCAGCTACAAGGTACCCTCCAAACTTAGTTGTGAAGTCTCTTGATAATAAAATAGCAAAATGAGCTAGAAGATCAACCACCACAATATCTTGTAATATGGGAAAACTTGGACAATCATGCAATAAAAATTTCAAACATTTAACCAACCCCACCATCTTGGCTAGTGTTCCATCAATATGCAACACACCCTTACTATGAGGCTCATACTTTAGTCCTAACTTGTTATAAAATACCTTAGGCATAACCGTGGTACTAGCTCCACTATCCACAAGGCAATTGTGAACTAATTTGTCTCTCATAATGAGTGTGAGGTAGAAAGGTGGAGGATTTTTAGATTTGGTGGATTGTTCTATGACATACTTAGGTGTTTTGATAAGGGATACACCATTGTGTCTTGGATCTTGAGGGGCTACATGAATGTTTGAGAGTTATTCTTGTAGAAGTTCTTTTTGGTCAGGCATATGCAAGACTTACCAAAGGTAAATGCTTATCTTGGTATTCTTCAAAGAATCAATAATGTTTAGATAGGAAGTATTCACATTGTATTTCATTCTTGAAGGCAATGAGGTATCTTGAATGTGTTGTATTTGAGGTTTGGCAGCTTTGCTTACATTCTAAATTTAAGGAGTAGTGTAACTAGTAGGATCTATTATATTGGTACTTTCACTTTATGGCCTTGGAGAGGCACTACTTGGAGTCACTTATGTTGATGGAGTATCTCTTAAATCTTTATTTTTAGCTCTTGTGTTGGATGTAACTAATGTACTTTGATTTAACACATAGTTATCTTCCTCTTGAAATTTTATAAGACCAGTACCTTGGTTGCTACCCTCTCCATGAGTATCCATTTACATGGTATTTGCTTCTTCTGATGTGAGATAAGGAGTATCTCCTTGTTGTGCCACTAAGGCTAGGAAATTTTCTCAACCATCATACACTAATTGACTTTGAGATTGTCCCAAATGATTCAAATATTCCTCTCCTTGGACTAGATTAGTATGGACTAGAAACATACACTTTGTGAATGTAGTGGAATTAGGATTATAGACATTGGGATGCCTATTGAAACCTTGTTGACCTTGTCCTCTTCCTTGGTAATTGTATTGGGGTGGAGGTCTATAGGTTTTTGAAGGATAATATTAGGGATTAGGTGAAGAAATTGTATGCAGTTAAACTTGTTTGAGCTAATCTTACAATAACTTAATCATTTAATCTTTGTCTATAACATTATCCACCTTCTTGGGAGTGGTTTAAGGTTTGACATTGGTATTCAGAACTTGTGTTATGCTTGGGGATTCAATTGAATTATGAGACAGCAAAGGCATGGAGACTCTTAGAGGTAATTTCCAAGCTTGTATCAAACTATTCTCAGCTTCAATGACTATCTCATATGCCTCAGGTAACGTAAATCCTCCCATTGATAGAAACATTATTTCTACATTAGTGCTAATAACCTTGAGATAGGCAAGGAATACAAAACTTTGATGAGGCCTCATGATACGTGGTAACCTACACCATGTCCTTTTAAACCTTTCAATGAAATCTCCCATGGACTCATTAGGACCTATCTTTATCACATTTAGCTGGTGAATTAGTGAGGTATGGTCACTCTTATTCTCAAACCTATTCACCAAAAACCCTCTAAAGTAATCTAAATTAGTAATGTAACCACCTTCTAAATTTTTATACCAATCAAGTTCCTTACCCTTTAGAGACATGACAAGTAATCTAATAGCTATGTTAGCTTGGGTGATATTGTGGAAGTTTCAAAAGTTTGAAATTTCTCGATTGTGCTCATATGGGGTAATATGACCCTCTCTATTGAAGCTAGGGAGACTTTTGGTAGCATTGAGAGGAATATGATCATATGTATGAAGGTTAATTGTATTTTGGGTGTTGAAGGTTAGGAAAGGATGTTACCTAGCCATCTCTTCTTCCTCTTATTGATCCCATATCTCCTCAACTTCTTCTTTATCTTCAAAACCTTCTTATTTATCATCTCTAAATGTTAAGAATGATTTAAGATGTTATTCTTTAAGAGGAACTTAAGATAGAGGGACTTGATTTAAGGCTCTACTAGAAGAAGATCTAGTGAATTCCATGTAGTATAATGTGAATAACTTTATCTACAAGTAGAGATTATGACCTTTTTGAGTAACCAAATGTTGGATTAGAAACACATCTTCAACCTTGAGCTTGTCAAGACTAGTATTCACCTTTACATGGAAATAATTTGAACTAGTTATCCCATCAAGCATGCCAAAACTATTAGCATCAAATTATGAACCATAGGATACTATATTCAAGATCTTAAAATTTGATACAACATGGAGTCATATCTCAAGTTTGTGGGAACTTGTAAAAGAGATGAATCTCTATTATTATGAGGGATAGTTCTCTAGATATTCTTTGAAATACTTGTAAACTACTCTAATGCTTACTTATAATGAAAGAGTTTAAAGTTTGAATGAATTAAAACTACACTAAAGTGGTGATTCATGAAGATATATCCCACAACTATCACACTTCTATTAAATAACAAAGATTTCTAAGACTGACTCTAAGCCTTAAAGGATCCTAACATAAGTGATTCAATGTGAAGGTAACATACATGAGACAATCAAAAAGAAAACTAGTCTAGGGGTAGATTACACACCATAGAGACAATAACTTGCTTGAAGAGGATCCTCGTATCCTAACTACACTTTACATGACTTGTTAGATTAGAACTCTTTCTTAAACATGAAGGATAGAGGAAGCAAGGATGACATTATCACTTAACTTCACTATTCATCTTTCTCACACTTAGAAAAAGATGTTCACAACTCAAAATTAGACTTTTACTCAATGTTTAAAATTAAAGTACAATGTTATTCATATATGGATTCACCATACCAAATGTGGTATTAGTCTACAATGGAAAACATGGCTCATACTTTTAGTAATTGGAAAGAGAGAGAGGAAAAATAAGTCCAAGAGACACAAGGACATGTGTCCAAAGGTGAAAATTAGTTAAAATTCATTTAGGTGAAGTGTAAGATATGTTATAAACTAATTTACATATATGTCTATTCCAAATAGTCATCCTCTTCTAAAATTGGCATAGCATCTCTTCAAGCACCTTCCATTAGATTGCCTTCATCAATGGCCATCATTGGGTGTTTCAAAGCTTAATAGTGGCAAGTGTCTCTTTTCCAATAACAAGAAGTTACAAGGAATCATCTACCTATATTGGAAGCTTTCCAAATCATTTATATTCTCTTGCACAATAAGATTCATCATCTGTCACTATGATCATCCTTTTTAGACCTTTCTTGACACTTGGCCTTAAAATATATTTATTCTCCCTAGTTGATATGTATCAGGGGTCTTAGGAAACATATTAGGACACCTCATTTGCTCATATCCAATCAAAACACCTTAGAAGACCTCCAAATTTGAGTTGCCACACTTTCCATTATGTGATCACTCTTCTCATTCTATACTGGCTAAAGTGAGAAGCCTAGTAGAGACACTTAAGATAATTTTTGAGCTTTTTAAACGACATTGGTATTTGATTCAATTCCCAATCTATCCTCTCAATCGATTTTCATCCTTTGATCATCTTCAAAACCTACAAGACACAATAAATTGTAAGAGAAACTAGTTCCCTAATCCATCCATATGGATTCTGTACAATATGACTCCATGGATCTAATATTCATGGAGTTGAAAACAACTTTCCTTCAGGGCCTAGGGTTAAATTCTTCCATCTGGGTACATTTTGAACCTCGGTTCTCTAATTGGGTCCCAAAATAGGGGTTTTGAAGGGTTTTAGGTGCATTGGCCCTTTAAGGATTGTTCATAAATGTCTGACATTGGATTTCTTAACCAACACCAAAAAGTGATTTTTTAGAATCCCCTTCAACCTCCTACAACTTCTTGGAATTTATTCCAAATCCTTTAAGTAGGTATGAGCATTCGGAGCAACCTTCTCAATTACACCCCTTCTCTTTACATACCCTGTCATGACATTGGGTCTAACAATGATCAATTTGGGGTCTCTTATTCATTACAATAGATCCAAAAGGTTTAATTATTCCCCATGGGTCTATCCTAGTCCATGTCATCCACTTACCATAACTCCAAATGGTTTTGAGCTCCCTTTAGGACAATGTCTCTCCACTAGGACTAGTGGCTTTGGATCCTTTTTCAAGGATTTATAACACCTGGGCTTGTTTCATAACCTTAGGATCCTTAATTCATATTTTTCCATGCTTATCCAATATTTTCCCAGCTTTTTTACATAGCCACTTCAACCCTAGCCTTCAATTTCCACCATTTTCTCTCTCTTTTGGGAGTTTTAAGCCTTGAAAGTGGCCTATCTCTGAGATAAAATAAAGAGTATTGGCCCTTCTTTTCCATTATTTTTTAATACATTAGAGGATTATTTAGGTCATGAGGATTCCCTTTACTAAATTTCAGCTCTTAACTCCTCCATTTACCCCTCCAACTAGCATGAGACTCAAAACTAACTTTTGAAGGTGACTACCTGCAAGTTGAGGGTAGAATTGGCCCTTTTGACCTCATAAATAGATATATATGATATGTTTGCCTTATTTTCTCTATCTCTTCATGTTATTTTGGGTTTTTAAAATTATATTCAAGCCCTATAGATTCTCACTTGGCCTTGTGGAGGCACTTGACCCTCCAATTGTCTTCATCCCACTTGTAGTTATGTGTGTTTTTAACACTTTGAAGGTTAGATGTAGGTTATTTTTTCATGTAAGAGTCATTTAAGTGCCTTTCAAGGACCTCTCATATCTAAACAACACTTTTTTACATTTAAAATACATCCTTGTCTCTTATGAGTTTATTACCCTCATTAAAATATGTCCTTCTTAGCTAATTGTAACTTTTCTACACTCCTCCGTACATCTAGGATGTACTTCCAACTAAGATGAGATGTACCATCTAGAATAGATTTTTCGTATATATATATATATTAATATATATATATTTATATATATATATTTATATATATATATATATTTATATATATATATTTATATATATATATATATATATATATATATATATATATATATATATATATATATATATATATATACATAACCTCATTTTGGGTAGATAACATTGTTTATGTACCATTTAAAACACCACTCCCTTCTTCATGTCTTTTGTTTAGTTCTTTATTGTTATAGGCTTGATACAACACTTGTATGGAATGGTGATTTGCACAAGGTAGCTGAGGGTTTTAATCTTAGTAAATCCATGTGTATGTGTTTTTTAAACACTTCTAAAAATCCAAACTTACTCCACTTATTACCCCCATGTATATACACATGCCTCATAAGGAGTAATTCACATTGCTAATTTATCCTCCTTGTAGGCCACTTGTAGGTGTATTAACTCTATCTGGGCTTTGAAATTATTATAGCTTCTGATGTGAAATTACCTTCTACATGCCACCTTGACAATACACTTATATTCATTGGATATCCTTCTTAAACTTTCTCAAATGAACACACCACCCTTTTGCAATGAAACATAAACTTTGGAAAGTAGTTGGGACCTCTAAATGGATCAATTCACAAGGTTTTGAATTTGGTGAAATCTTACTTCAGAGAAAATAAGGTTACTTTGCCCCAAAATGGAAACATATTCATTCATGTTTATATACATTTGAAACTTACATGAGCAATGGTGATCCTTCTTTACAAACCATTGAGAGAATCTTGATATGGATATGGTGAAGAAAAGATTTGACCATCTGGATCTATTGTGGCCGAGTGTTTCATTGCCTCATATCTCCTACTATAATAACATGTAAACCAAAACTTAGGAAACAAACAATAAAGGTCTCCATGTATTTTTCTATACCAATATTGTTTTCACATTTATTTCAACATTTCATGAGATTTTTTAGGATATGAAACATCAATACAAAGGTGTATGAGCTCTTAAAACCATGATATATCACCTTCATCCACACAAAAAAAAGGAAAAAAAAACTCCTTTGAAGATCCAAATGGAAACATGGAAGTGCCCTAGTTATCCAAACGTGCCAATTAGCTAGGGGTAAGGTTTGATGTGGTAAGGAAGATATTTTGACCTTCATGAAGTGATTCCACCAATTAGATTATATAGACCACCTCAAAATAAGAGGAAACTTATAGGGTATGGGAAATGCCAAGTAGAATGGAGCGGATAACTTATAAGAGATGGTTCATAAAGTTCAACCCATTAATATCTAAGTTCTTTATATGAAAATCAAGGTCAACTCATGTACTATCCTCCCCCAAAATCACTAAACCTAAAACTCTTCTAGTTGACCATACCAAGTATAAATCTATGAACTTCAGAATGCTTTCCAAGAGAGTGATGGAGAGATGGAAAAATTTTGAGCCATTTTTGGTGTTTCCAAATATGGAGAAACATAGGGACAGGTCAAACAATCTGAAGGGTCACACTCCAACCTTCCCACATGTACCACTCTTCCTCATAGGTCATATAAGTGCATGAAACCTCTTATTTCTTCAATAAAACTACTTATTTTATAAATATTCTACCAATTTGTCAGTTGAAATAATTACTAGAAGTTATAATTGACACATATGAGTTGACATCATCTTTTTAAGGTTACACAATTCAAAATAAATCCATACAAGACATTAAATTCACTATTTTGGCTATTGAAAAGACCTTAGAAAGACTTGAAATGACTTGTGGGGCCAAATTGACCATGGTTAGACTATTAAAAGCATGAATTAACACTAAATGACTTATGATAGACCCTCTAATATAAATTTTTCCTATATAGGTTGACCCAAATTGACTAGATAGTCAATTTGGTCAATAGTATATTTTTCAACCCATCCAAGGGTGAAATTGATCATATGGTGGCCCCACCACTCATCTAGCACAAAAATGGAAATTTAATATAACAATATTTCCACCAATTTATACCTTATACAAAGTCTTGCAAATATAGGAATTCATCTTGAATTGTGGACATAAGTGCTACCTCATGGGCACAAATGTCTAATAAATTGTGCTTAAATAAAAATCACTGAGCAATGATATGGTTTCCAAAAATGGGGATGTTACATCAAATCATTAAGGGAATAAATATTCCCCAAAAATAATTACTTGACCTATTAATCATGATTTATATACATGTTGTCCAACTCTTCTTTTATGCTCACATTCTCATCAAAGATTTCACTCTCATGATGGACTCCCATAGGCCCATTTTAAAAAACCTATACATGATTATTCTCTACTCATCCTTATTTTTAATTTTTTCTCCTTCACATGGTGAATCTTCATCCATACTCTCCTCATTTTAATTAACTTACACATTAATCATGTATATCATTTATTTCATGGAAACTTACAATTCCTCATAGTTGTTTTATCATTCCACCTCTATTGTTTCCTTCAAGGAAAAATAAAACTTTCCTTGGTTTTCATCAGCCCTTATTCCTTCCAAAATAGGAAAACAAATTCATTTAATTCATTTACCAAATATTATTTTACCTCTTCCACTTATTAGATAACACAAAATCATTCCCATAATCAAACAATGAGTCTCCTTCTTTTAGTTCAACAAATATCACATCCATATCCTCTTGCATGAGTATTACTTCCTTTATGGGCTACTCAAAAATTTCCTCCGCCTTATTATTTTTGAAAACAACTTCAGGCTTCTCATATGTAAACCTTACTCTCTTGTTATCTTTCAAGACAACCTTCTCCTCACATATGTTCTTATATTTTGTAATTATCAAAGTAGACTTGAGATGTACACATGGAAACTTACCTCTCATATTTCCTTTCATAGAAATCATATTATTCTCTTCTCTCTCAAGCCTCAATATATAAATCTTCTTCATCCACTCTTTATAAAATTTTGAGTGCATAAAATTACCCATTAATATGTAAATCATATGTTTCCATCTACTCACCTTCTTCTTTCCTTTTTATTGTCTCATTACTTGGATATCTCTCTAACACTCATCTACATGTCCACACAACTTATTTCATGAAATATTTACCCTCATTTCATCATCAATAAACTCCTATTAAAAATACATTTATAAACTCCATCCCTTGAGTTTATTAGGGTTCTCTTTACTACATAAAAAATAACATTGTTAATAGGCTTGCCTATTTCCTTCACCATGATCTTTCATGGTCCTTTTTATTATTTAAAATATATTCCTTCACTTGCTCGGTCTGTCTCCAAATCATGTAACCTTTATTTTAGGGAAAAATACCCCATCATCAATATCTTATTCATCCTCTTCATGCACAACTGAAACATATCAACTTTGTGCAATCTCCATCATTTCTAATATTTCTTGGAATTATTTCAACATATCTATCAAGTATTCTACCTCTAGTTCTCTTATTCTTTTGTGTGTCATATCTCCTCAACAAGTAGGATTCTCTTTCACAACATGTAATAGACTCAAAAAATATCATCTCACACTTTCTAAACACTTGTAGGACTTATATCACACCTAAAACAAACTTATCCTCTCTTCTATGCAAGGCTATTTTTCACAAATTTCAACTATCATAAAAAGAATTCTCTTTCATAGCTTGTAATTGACTCATACAAGACCCTCTCTCACTTTCTCACAACTATCAATTTAGACACTTGGTATGCACACTTCTCACCCATCTCTTTTACCTCTTTGTTATCTACCCACCTACACAATATGGATAACATTATCTTATCACCACACTTCACTAATGCCATCTACCCATTTTTTTCTTAATGGAGGGAAAACACTTTGTCCCTCTTATCTCAGATCTATAACCTTTATTTTATACCAATTAGTGCAAGCACAAAAAGGGTAACCAATTAATTTCAACCTTTAATTATGTGTTGCTTTGACCAAACACCCATTCATGGACCCACTTGACACACTTAGCACATCATCTTCATCGATTTCATAAACATGTTACAAATAAGTAAATACACACACTCACTTATACTATCACACATGTCTATACATGCTTATTGCAATACATGAATAATTTATAGACTCTCATATAGTCCCTTATAGACTAAAAAAACCCTCTATTCTATTCTTGGAAAGTTATTATCCTCTCTAACTCTCCCTCTCCTCCTTATTTTCCTTATTGGAGCACAAATTTTTATTCTCCCCCTCTCTAAATATTCCACTAACTTCACTATTTTACAAGAGTTTATTTTCATATTCCACGATCTCTTAAAAGTGGAAAATATTTGTCAATCTCAGTTTCCTAATTTTGTGCATGATACCATTGAGAGTTTTGCCCAAGATAATTGATAGTTTTTAGTTTCCTTCATTTACACATGACATCATCAATAGTTAGGCCTAGATATCCATATAAAAATTTCTTGCTAATAATAGGAAATATTAAACATGTTTTGATGTACAAATTTATTACAAAAATATTTCAAATAAATTTTATCACTTCTAGTATGTGACACTCAAGAATTGGTTGTAGTAGTCTAGAGTTGGCTTAAAATTTTCATAAATTTTACATACAAACTCATATTGAGATGATTTATTGTTTTCAATTACATATATTTTCAATAGGAATTAAATTATGAATTCTCATTTAAGTTCAGGGACATTCTTGATGACTATTTCACCTCTACCCAATAGCTTATCCATTTTAACCCTTCATCTTCACCATGCCAAAATAAAAATTAAACAAATGAAACCACAAAAACACATAACTCATTTTTTGGGTGATACAAGATTACATGTATGCTTGTATCAAGGAGGAAGTGTGAATGAACTCTTGTATTTCATATGGGTGATGGCCAAGTTTTTATAGACTGTTATACTAACCATAATGAAAATGCAATAACCCTAGAGGGTTATATGGCCTTCAAAACAAGATAGTGAAATAAAAAAATGTAAAGTCTAATTTTTTTAAGTACCCATAAATTTTATATAAAAACCCTAATTTTTTTATTGATACATTATCATATAGAATCGTACAAAATTTTACCCTAGATGTTAAAAAACCCAAAAATGCCTAGATTTGACTGTGTCAAAACATGGTCAAGTTTACATTCATTCCTATGGTTTTGGCACATTTTATAATCAACAAAATAGCTTAAAATTTATATAAATTCTCATGTAAAAACATTAATAGAGTGGGCTCAAAGGGCTACAAAATGGATATAAGTGGGGCTCAATCTACAAATAATGGCAGATTCAAAGGAAGAGACTAAAAACAATCAATGGGTAGCAAATGTGAGATTTGATACCATATCACATTGAATAATACTCATAACTTAAGATGTCACCTATATATCATCACCATAGTATAATCCATACACACATCATATTGGAAAAATATACAATATGATTACAAGATTATTATTACAAGATCTCTCTAAAAAAGTACAATCATGTTCCTTAAATGGAAGCGAAATAAGAATCTATTAGGAATTAATCCTATAAGATATTGTGATAAGTTTCATACCTAGAAGATTATAAATCTAGAACATTGAAAAGCATCATCACATAGAACATTATAAGAATGAGAATATTCTATAGATGAGACATATGTGTGTGCTAGACATGTGCACACATAAAATATTAATTACTTAAGTTATAGAAGTAAATAATGTTACCTAAGTAAACTTAGATAATGGTGCACAAATAATAATTAATTTCAAAAATAAAATCTTACAATTAGCTACTAGAGTAAAAATGGCTTGTATGACTCCTTTCACTACTCCTCCTTCTATACCCCAAAGTTTTACTAGCTACCATCCTACTCCCATTATTTTCCCATAGATTATATTATATTATGCAGTCTATTTATTAATAAACTATTAGGTAGACCACCATATCATGGATGTAATAAACATGTTCCTCCTAAACCACCTCTTCCTCCCACAACACAAGAAAATATATCCAATGGTTATGATATCATATATAAACAAAAATATACCCATGCAAAATTTTTAATTTTGGACTTAAAAACTCATCAATTTATAAGGACATTTTATATGTTGTATTTAGGGATAATATTATTCCTATCATTATACATTCTACTAATTTTACTTTAATAATGAGAAAATTTAAAGATACTAAAAATAT
>JARHVA010005644.1:1070000-1142154 GCA_037957365.1 Torreya grandis
AGACATTTGAACATGTTAATTTGATTTTATCCCTTGGCCATATGTTATGTGTGACATTTGAATATGTCACTTATTTTTGACATCATACATGTCCATTATATGTGAAATATTTCACTTTAAAACATTTAAACATGTTAATTGTATGATGCCCTTAGCCTTATTATTTGACTTTTTTATTGGTGTGTTTATGTGTTTATTGAGCCTATTAAGTTTGATGAGTTCCATGATCCATGTCATGCCATAATAGTGAATATTATACTAAACATATATTATATTACTATGAGCTTAAATGACACATTTATATAGGCCTTACCTTATATGTTACATACAAAATTTCAATGATGAAAATATTATTGTGTTAACATAATTTTCACATATGCTACATTTTTCAATTATTACATCTTACTAAGCCTATTGTAATTAACTTGTATTTTGAGATGAATGAATTTCAAGATCAATCATCCCACCTCAAAATGGGGAAAATTTATTGGGATTTTCATACATGAGATAAGCCCTTCAAGAGCAAAAATTATTTTTTGCACAAAATACAATTTTAAAGGTTAAAAAATAGTTCAAAATTCAATCATTAAAAAATATTATGGGGGCATAAGCCATGCATATGCACTCATATTTCATGATAAAAATACAAATTCACATGGTTTCAAGTGAATGATATAGTTTTATGCTTAATTTTTAGATAAAATTATAATTAGCATCTACATATAGTTATAGATTTTACATTGATAATGGGGGCAAGATATAAATTCATGCACACTATACTATTTTTAAAATTTTCAAATCAAAATTTTATAAGATAAAAACATGGTAGGAGTATGAATGTATTCCATTATATTTTTTTGATGTATTCATGACAAAATTTTAATTGAATCTACTATCCATATAGAGTGGTTGATTTAGTTTAAGTGCATAATGCACAACTTAGAGGTTCAATACCTTCTAGAATTATGTTTTAAAATTTATTTTGGATTTTAACCCACTTCACTCTTGGGGTTATAAATATGAGATAAGCTAAATTGAGTTTTTTTCATCCCTCATTAGGTTTTATTTCTATTTTACAAGTGAAAATTTATTTTTGGGATTGATCACCCTCAAATTCTCCATTGGTTTAGCTAAGCAACCAATTTATCCTAGTGCTTCATGATAAATACTGATTCTCCAATGCTTCAAGGAAGTATCATCTCCAAGAAAAGTCAAAAAATAAACTTTGGATTCACACAAACAAGGTGTATTACTATATTTATTTCATTTTAAAATTCAAACATTTAAAAACTTCCATATTCGAGCAATTTTTAATTTCAAGAATTTCAAACTTCAAATAATTTTAAAATTCAATTTTTTTCAAATTTAGTTTTAAATTTAAAAAAGTACTACATGTGTTTTTAGTGTTTTTCAAAGGATACAATGCCTTGCATGTTTGGACTACTAACTCAATAACAAGGTGTGTTTTGTAAACTAAGGTATATATTTCCTTAATCTAGAAATTTCATTTCTAGAGTTAGGGGAGGGGGAAAATTTAGTAACCTAAATTTTAAAATCCTCCCTTAATCTCTCTTTCATATGTTTAGGCTTCTTAGCATGTGGTTTCCCATTTTTTATTTATATAAAGGCACACTCAAGTCACTTTTTTACCACTTTTTAATTTCAATATAGAAGCTTATTTACATTGTTTCCCACTAATCAAAAGTTCCATATTATTCATTTATTGTTTTAATAATTTAAAATAGTCCTCAGTCAAGTCACAACCCTATTTTATCAAATCTTAAGTAAAGAATGATCAAGTATTCAATTTTGTTGTATATTAATTTATATAGTCAAAGGAGAACACTTTTACAAAGAATTCTAAGAGGGAGAACTATGTAAGCTTGATTTCCCTCTTTGGAATATTAGATATTGATGTAATTTTTCAAGATCCAACTAATATAATCAAACACATGAACTACAAATACAAAGTAAATATAAGCATAACTTCGTTGTTGAGACTAAAATCAAAATAGAGAAATATTATAATAATAGTGCATTTATAACTCATTAAAAATTAGCTTAGATGAGAGGCATGTTTATAGGTAAAATGGAGGCATAGATCCAAGACATTTAGAAATATGAACACAAGACTTTTTCCAAATGGTTTGTGTGCTCTATATGTCAATATTGGTGGGTGATGGTATCTTTACCCACCAATTTGACTATAATTTTTCCATGTGCATTGGTGCCTTAATTACCTCATTTATGACACATAAGTGACCTCAAAATAACACTTAAATAAGCTAAATACAAGTGCAAGAATAATACATAATAATAAATATAAGGAAAATAATATCCTACACTAACACTCCCCCTTAAGCATAGGTTAGGTGGGTAAACAAAATTGGGTCTCATCAACATGGCTTGATGAGGTACCCAAGTATAATGCAAATCTCACAAAGTGGAAGAAAATGATAAAACCTATAGAAAAGCTCCCCCCCCCTCAAAAGAGAGAAAGGAATAATAAGAATAAAAAGCCCCCCTAAAGATGATGTTGATGTAGCTCATACCCCACGAAGAGAATTCAAGTGAAGATACTTGCTCTTAGTAAAGGCCTTAGTGATTATATCAGTTATTTTCTTTATAGTCTAGTAAAATTTGAGATCAATGACCTATCCATGAATGAGCTCCCGAATGAAGTGTATATGAATCTCTATGTGTTGGGTCCATTGATGTTGGATTGGATTCCTAAAAATTTGGATGTTACTTTGGTTATCACAAAAGATGATTGTGGGTTGCTTGAACTATATACCAAACTCAGTAAGAATCCCTTGAAGCCAAATAGCTTCAGTAGTAGCATTGATAACCCCTATGTATTCAGACTCAGTAGATGATAAAGCAATAGCATTTTTCTTATTATTAGACCAACTAATTGGTCCTGAACCAAGTGAGAAACTATATCCTAAAGTAGACTCACAATGTTAAATATCATCAATCTAGTTTGAATCTATGTACCTAATCAAGTTAATATCAATGCCTGCTCCATAGTGAATCCCAAAACTATGAGTACCTTAAAGGTAGTGGAGAATCCATTTGGATACTTTCTAGTGTAGCTCATGTAGTATTTACATAAACCTAGAGGCCATACCCAATGCATATGAAATATCAGGTCTAGTGTGAGTTAGATAGAAGAGGCTACTAACTAATTATCGATAAAAGGTAGCATCAACCAATGAAGAAGATCACTAAGCCTCAATTTTGACTCCAAAAATAAAGGGAATTAGATCTACCTTATAAGCATCCATATGGAATTGTGCAAGAGAATCAAGAGTATACTTGGATTGTGAAATGGTAATCCCTAAGTCAGATTGTGAAATCTCAATACCAAAGAAGTAATCAAATAAACTAAGTCAGTCATAGAGAATATATCATGAAAATTAATTTTCACTATTGCAATGGAGGATGAATAAATCCCTGTGATCAATAGGTCATCCACATATAGAACTAGAATCAAGGGTCATTTATCTTGCCACAAGATGTAGACATTTGGATCAAAATTGTATCTAGTGAAGCCAATTGTGAAAAGAAATGAATCCATCTTGGCATACCAAGCTCAAAGGGCCTATCTAAGGCCATAAATATATTTCCATAGTTTACACATTAAGGAATAAATTTCCACAAAACCTTGTGGTTGTTCCATATATATCTCCTCCTTAAGGTTTCTATGAAGAAAGGCACTCTTCACATCTATCTGATGAACATCCCAATGATAATTTGTGGTAATGGAAAGAGTGATTCAAATAGAATTCATTTTAGCAATTGGAGAATATTTTTTAGTATAGTCTATGCCAAGAACTTGTAAAAATCCTTTTCCTACCAATTGTGCTTTGAACTTATCCATCAACCCATCTGTTGCAAATTTTGTTTGATAGATCCACCTAAATCAAACAAGTTTCCTTCCCTTAAGAAGGGGTACTAGATCCCAAGTGTGGTTCCTAATTAAAGAACTATACTATTCATGCATAACTTTATCCCACTCAGGAATGTTAGATGCCTCATGAAATGACTATGGATTAGAGGCACAAGTAATGAAAATATGTGAGACACCCTAAAATTATGAATGAGTCCATCTAACATTTGATAGATCCCCAACCTAATCACTTGCACTCTGTAGAGTTTGTCTAGCCCAAAAATGACCTAAAGTCAGAGAATCAAGAGGATATTATTAAACTTCAAAAATATGATTATGAATAGAATGAGGTAAATCTCTATCACTATCCTTATCATCTAAATTATAAAAATAATCTTCATCAATAGTTATCTAATCTAGATTATCTAAATCATCTAAATTATCATCATATCCTAGAGATTCCAAAGAGGAGGGAGAAGTGTTGAGTGTACAGTCTAATGGACCTTCTTGAAAGCATACACTCCTCTAAAAAAATAACTCATGTGTGGTAAGATAAAGAATCCTATATCCCTTAATACCTTCTGCATACCCAACAAATATGCAAGTCCTACTCTGACGTTCTATGGACTTATATTTCATTTTAGGAATATGAGCCATAGCTTGAGATAAAAATACCCTAAAGTGCTTAAATTTAGGTTTTTTATTACTCCAAGCTTTAAAAGGAGTGATCCATTTCAATGATTTGTGAGGAACATGATTTTTGATATAGCAAGCATAATTAATGGCTTCTGCCCAATATTATGATGTGAGTGATTTAGAGTGTATCTACAGTTTACCATTTCCTTCAAAGATCTATTCTTACATTACACAAAACCATTATATTAAGTATTTTATGTAACTATTCATTGTAGATCAGTCCCTTTTGTAGTACATAATTTCTCAAAGTGATGAATAACATACTCACCATCATTATCAATGTGTAAAATCTTAATGGTTTTTCCTGACTGTTTCTCAACAATAGCCTTGAAATCCTTAAAATGGTCAAATACCTCAAACTTTTTTTTAATAAAATATAACCAAGTTTACCTAAACAATTCATATATGAAGGTAATCATGTACCTAGCCTTGTTGAATGAAGGCTTTAGAAATGGCCTAGAAACATCATTGTGAATTATCTCTAAAATTTGAGTGGTTCTCCATGATTTGTCTTTGTCATATTTCTTTTTGAGATGTTTTCCAAGCATGCAACCTTTAAAAACACCATCAAAAAAATGAACATGAGGAAACCTTATTACCATATCTTGTCAACTAAGTTATTCTAAGTAGTGATAGTTTAGATGGCCAAATCACTTATGCCATAGTTTACTCACCCCATTAGAATGAGTGAGTAATTTAGTAGAAGGGTAATCAATATCAAAATTTGAGAAGGTGTACAACCTTGATTGGTGATTTTATTTCCCAATGGCCACTATATTATTATTATGCAGCTCCTTAGTGACAATAGAATATGGAGTAAACTCAACTTTCTTTCTTCATCTAATGTGGTTGATTTGATAAACATATAAGATATTAGTTGATAGTGATGGAACATATAAGACATTTTCAAATGTTCCATCATTAAATTCAATAGATCCTCTCCCATAAAATTCAAAATAAATGTCATCACCTATTAGAATAGATGGCCTAGAACATGGTTCTAAGGATGAGAACAAGTCTCATGAAGAAGTCATGTGATGTGAGGCACTATAATCAATCACCCATGTGGATAGCTAAGATGCTAATATAATAAGGACCTTGCCCTTACCCTTACCCTTAATACTATATTTTTCATTAGAAGACTCATGTGCTGATGATGTTAATTTAATTGTATTACGAACATTGATGTTGTTTTTCTCAAGCATCTTTGTTAGTTAATCAATCTATTTCTTCATACATTTTGTTTCATCATGACCAATTATCTTACAATATGCACATGTGATCTTCTCTTTCTTGGGTTTATCACCTAAAGAGGAGGACTCATATGATAATTTTGGTTTAGTATCTAATTTTTAACCCCTTTATTACTCTTGGTCCTTGTTTTATTTTTTTCTTTATTAATCAAAGTCTTCAATTTGTTATGACTCAACAAAGCATGTGATTTGGAGGACTTAAATATACCCATTTATATGAGCTTGTCTTACTCCATAGTTAATTCTTTGGCAAAATCATCTAAGGATGGCATACTCCATGTAGTTCCTAAGGTATGGTCTAGATTGATGATATTGTTACCTCTTTAAGGCTACTAGATCATTCCCAAAACTCTATAATAGTGATTTAATTCCATGTAATTCACTAAGAAGAATGGTATATGTAGTTAGTGGGTTAAACTGCAATAGGGATAGGTGTCAATGAAGGTTGAGTAGTAGGTTTATTGGGTGGTGTTCTTAAAAAAGAGGAATGGGAGTCCTAGGATCAATCTTTCTAGCCTAAATTATATAATTATCATCCCTAAAAATATGTATTAGGGAGTATTGATCCTCCCATATATTGTACCATTATATCCATATCACTATTTAGAGCTCTTAAATAATATAAAAACATAGTATTTGGATATGGCTTAAACAAGGGTGGTATTTTATCCCAAGCTCTTTTAAATCTAAAATTAAAATTGACCATCAACTCATGTGGGGATCTCTTAATGGTAGTGAGCTACTCCATCAATTATAATTGGTCACTTTTATCCTCAAATTACTTGTAAAACTACTCTCCTATCTCATTCTAACTATGAATGGAATTAGGTCTCAGACCTCTATATCATTAGAGGGATTTTCCTTTTAAAGAAAAGGTAAATAGCTTGATTATTACATTATCTTCAATGACATTATGGTTTGAGAAGATATTGGAAATATTTTGTACACATTATATGGGGGTGGTCATAATATCACTAGTAAAATAATACGATCTCTTAAGAGTTTCAACCAAAATTTCATCATACTGAATCAGAGCCAAAAGATTGCCTCCATTAAAGGGTACAAATAGCTAATTTCTAAGAACCACCATGAAGGGAATAAGAAAGAATGTTACCCTAGGTTGGCTAAATATCCCAAAAGGATGGGTATATTGATCTATAAGAGAAGAGTGGATTGAATCACTAACTCTCCTAACATGGTAATTATAATGATGTTATAACCCTTCTTATTCTAGAGGGTGCAGGCAACTCAATAAAATTGGAATCAGTACCTTTTGAAGATGATCTCATCTATCTTGGCATATAGATAAAGGGTTTATCCTTTAAAAACAAGGGATGTTTAGAGTCACCAATTGATATATAGAGTGTATTCAACAATTTTGACTAAGAAAAACACCAAGTTCGTAGCTAAATCTTTGACATGGTCCCATCGAATGTGTCAAAAATTGTTGTCACTCAAACTATGCAACCATTAAATTGGATTAAAAGGTTCACTGAGATAGTGAGATCACCCCCCAAGGGTTTAGACTCTTGTGATCCTTGGGATGAACCTTATAAGAAGGCCATATTCCTCCTAATCTAAATTCATCTAATTTAGGATTAACATGTAGGCCTACAAGGAACATAAAATAAACCTACTTCTAACATTAAATATAAAAATATTTTGAGGGGAAAAGGGATAAAGAATTATGAAAGAGAAAAGGTGATCCACCAATATTATACATATCACCCCTACAGGCCTTAAATAACACACTATTAATTAAATAAGATGAGGAAATATCACATAGACTCCAAAATGGACATTTTAATTACATAAATAATTCACATGGAGGCATAAGACATAATACAACACCAAGAGGGATGATAAATAAGCTACAAGTGGCATATATATAGACCAACATGCACACAAAATATGACCTACAAGAGAGATATCTAAGTTATACAAAGGTGATAAGGGATGGATGACAATGAGAAGGGTAAAAATTACTAGAGGCAAGGATCAATAAACCACAAAATGCACACATAATGAAAGAAAAATAGAGAGAGGTGAAATTAAATCTCATTAAAATTCAAGTCTCAAGTGGTAAAGGGACTATTGGAAATAAAATGTTGGCATCATTACTGTGCTCAAAAAATTTCAACCCTTTTATAAAGTAAGACCCAGTATTTTATAGACAATATGAAACCCACAAATCATTGATTAAAATCATAAATATAGCTAAGAAAATTTAATAAATATCAGAATTTGAGACATACAATCTCTCTAAAAATAAGATAAGCTAAGAGAACTTGTATTTTCCAACTCAAACATCCTCCTGAGCCATTCATCTCACAATCCTCTGTTATTTTCACCACTATGATTGATTCTACAAAATTTATTTTTGACGGTCTTGATGGTTTTGATTGTTAGACAAGATATCAATTTTAATTTTAGTGTTTTATTGATTATGTATCCATTGTTTCATTTTACTTGCAAGGTCCCTTCCACATAGATCCTTCTCTCTCTTTTATTGCTCTTATAAGGCTTCAAATAGATGTTGGTTATTCCCTCTATGGTGAAATGATATCTTATCATGTGGCATCATCTCACATTTTGAGAGTTTGGCTAGGCTTCAAAGTTGTATGGATACCCCAAGGCTACAAAGTAGCAAGATTATACCATATCTCATCATCTCATTTTTCCACTTGCCTCAAGGATCTAGGATTTGTGAAAATATCTTCAGGATAACATAGTATTAATATTATGTCATGTATAAATATCTTTATTACCTACTTACCTAGAGGCATTACACTGGTATGGACATCTTTGGGATAATAGAGAAATGAGATTATGCCACATGGAAAGATCTTGTCAATCCACTTATTTAGAGGCTCTTTGTTGTATGAATGGTTATGGCATGATAGGTAATTAGGATCAAGACATGTGGAATCATCCCACTATTTTGCTTACCTAGAGCTTTGTTAACATGGAGACCTACCAAGAAACTTCTAAAAATTTGATTATGTCAAAAGGCATTTTGAAAGGGCCCAAGACCATTGAGAGATTGACATGTGATATTGTGAAACTTTTAAAAAATTATCTAAGTACATAAAGTCTTTTGAAAGAGGCACAAACCAATAGGATCCATAATAAGTAGTCACATTAGATAAGAAATACATTGGGTGCCTTTTGATCACAATTATTTTTGTTTCACCTTTTAGCCTTCATGCAAAGTTTTAAATTTTCTTCTCAACATTTTTATAAAGGGGAAAAAACATAAATAATTTCTATGCAAGTATTCAAAAAAAATTTAAGCTTTAATCAATGTAAAACCTTTGGCCTATTTTCAAAAAAAAATGTGAAGACCATTCTTTTGATGAAAAAGCATGAAGGCCAACTTATTTTGAGAATACACTAAGTATTTTACTTTTGACTTAGCCCTGTTTACCCAAAATTTGACTAGAAATAAAATACCTATATGAATATTTAAAATTTAACTAAAATTAAATTTGGATCCTCCATGGTGAACCAAAATTATCAATAATTCTTATTTCATAGTTTCATTGAATGTCCAATGTAGACAAGTATTCTAATACCCTCAATAAATCCTAGAAATTATTTTTCATCTTGACAACTCTCTTTGGTGATTTTTAAGGTAATTTTCTTCAAGAAATTAGGAAAATAAAAAATTAATATCATGGTCATATAAGGGGAAATACTTACAAATTTTCTTCTTCATCATGCTTTATGGACCCACATAGCTATGTCATGGATCTTACATATCTTCTACTTGTTCAAGGATCCATTACAACATCTCTAAAATAAATATTAGTACAAGTGAAACAAAAGGTAAATATCATTAAAACTACATTAAGTAATAATAAATAAAATTTTATTTGTATATCATAACAATTGAGCTACCTATGGGTTTATATATACTATCCAATAGCAAGTTGCTCAAGTATGTTAACACATAGGATTCAACCACTTGAAACTAACCAAAAATTTTACTCACTAACACACATTAGTAAACTTAAACATACCAAATAAATTTATTTATTATATTGGGGTTTCTTAAAAATGATATACATGCCCCACACATTGGGTAAATTTTAGTGGCCCATATAGAAATGAACTTGGGTTTTTTGGCAGATTTATAAGTATGTGTTTAGAAAGTCTATAAAAAGTTAACAAATGATGTTTATGTGTGTAGGTGAATGAACATGAAAAACTTAACTTGTCATATAAGGTATGTTGATGATTGACTATAAAGTTAACTTACATATGGATGGTAGTAGTTTTCTTGGATGGTAGGCCTTTGTTGTCGAATGACAAGTGCCTCTAGATGGTATCTATGTTAATATGTTTTGGAAATTTAGTCATTGAATAATTATATATTACATATAATGGTGAATAATCTCATATTGACTTTAAACTAAGTGGTGAATTATATTTATATGCATGAAATTTATTTCAAATAGTAGGTGAGGTGACCTATAAAACTAACTTACACTCATTTAATTTAGGTGAATCCACATTGTCCACCACTTAATAATATGGCCAAATTTTGATTTTTAAAACTAAAATATTCATTAATTAATGAATAATAAAAATTAAAATTTACCCTACCCATATAACTAAAAAACTTATATTCTTAAATCTATTTGGATCACATGGCCCAATATATACCCATGACTAATATCTTTCTCTACATCATATTCTAGTTCTATAGACACTTTTATCCCTTCCACTAGTATTTTAAATAATAAATTGATAATGCCATATATAAACACAATTTTAATGTGTGTATTTATAAGATCTTACATGTCTTTAGAATTGTTTCCTCCTTCATGCTCTTCCTCTAAATTAACATTATTTTGTAACTTATCAAAAAGGTCTAAATTATTTTATGTATAAATTTATACATTCCCCTTAATATAAATCCTTATTGGTGATTATTTATTATAAATATATGCCACAACTATACTTTCACACACTACTTTTTCATGTTTGTGCTCTTTTTTTATGCACAACATTATTCACTTCCCCATCTTCTTCTAATGTTTAACTCATGCACATATAATATATTTTTTAATTTCCTTCATCTTGACATGACAAATATTTTTTCCTTTTTATGAGGATCTATTCACTTTTATATTTATCCATACCCACTTACAACATTTTATCCTTCTCTATTATCTTCTATATAGTTTCAATTATATTTATCTTCTTCTTACCATTTGTAGAACTTTGTCCTTGTTTATTTTATTCATGCACAACTTATATAATTGGTGTTTTAATATACACTAATATTAACATGAAATTTAATCAAACACATAAATATCCTACATGAGATTAATATCTAACTTGTCATATTTATATTCCTCAACCTCTTCAATGACCTCCCAATTCCCCATGATCTTGTAAAATTTCCTCAATTTATTTATTTCCTTATCCACTTATGTATTATTCATTTTGTTCCTATGGAATACCATATAAATATTTAAATACACTATTTAAGTGTTTCAATAATATGGAATAAGGAAAAATATCCAGGTATTTATTTCTCCCCTAATTCCTTTATCTTCATGAACGTGTAATGCATAATTACAAAAAACAAAAAAATACCTTATAGGATTCAACATGTTTTTAAAATATATTAATAGTCCTTAAAAATGTGTTATTCATATTCTCATACCATCCCTTCATCCTATCTTTATAAGCATGATTCATTTGTTTATCACATTATTTGACACTATATTTCATGGCCTTAGAATTATACACTGGTGGTAACTTAGACACATGTTTTTAAATAATTCCTAATACTTTATTTAGTAGAATAAATTTTAAATAAATTCCCTATTGGAATTTTCATCTCCATGTGTGCACTTTATCCACCACCATGCTCACCTCTTTAATGATAAATTTTAAAAAATTGAAATTCACCTCATTTATCACTACCGTAAATACAAAAAATGTCATGTCTTTGCTTGTACATCCCTAACAAGATAACATGGTTAACTTTACACTAATAAAATGTGTAGTTATTTAATTAAAACATTTATTTATATTGTCTAAATTCATAATATAATTCCATTATTATAACTTCAATAAATTTTCAATCTCATCAATCTTATCTAATCCCCTCTTTCTCTTGCATATCCTCCCCATGTGTTTCATCACATTCCCTCATTATTTAGGTGATACATAGAAAAATATTCATACTTATCCCCAAAAAATTTATACTTCCTTGATGAATCCTTAACAACAACATTTTTAAAATTCATTTAGCTTACAAATACACAGTAGTTTATATATCTATAACACTCATGTCTCTTTTAAATTTTTCCTCATCGAATTTTTGTTCTTCATCCTCTTTGATGCATCTAGTTATATTTTGAATACTTTACTATATTAATATTTTTGGTTATTTAAATCCTCAATACCACATTATCCATACATCATGTGTATACTCTCTCCCTTTTAAATTAGATCAGGGCATCCATAAGTGTAACCATGAATTATACCCTGGGATTATTTCCCTCTACCTTCTTAGGTGACTTCATTTGAGTTACTTTTTATTATTCCACTTTGTTTTTCTCATTCCTCATTTATATCACTCAAAAATATCAAACTATCAATGTCCTCATTCATCTCTACATGTTATACTATCACTTCTATAATTTTTCTCTTCCCCATCTCTATAAAATTCCTACCCTTTCATAAAAAATACATTTTACAAAATTTCTTCACCAAATCCCCTTTCCACATTTTATAAGTTCACCTTTCACTTGTATTTCACCTTCATGCTACTCAATGACATCAACCCACTTCTCTTGTGATTCCTTAATTACCTCCAACTTATTCACATTTTTTCCATAGCTCTTTCACTCTTTATACTAAAATATTTTAATATAAAATTTATCTTTTTAGACTATTCCTCCTCCTATGTATTCCTTAGGTTTACTTAATTCTCCACCTACCTATTATAATTTTCTTAGTTTCCCACCATTTATATCACAATGGTCATATTTTTAACCTTTTCACACCATTTTATCCTTCAAACTTTTGAATCTACTCATTATGTCATGTGCATGCCTCATTGCATTATAACATTTTATATTCCCACTTCTTTTTGTGTAAGGTTACTTTTATTTTTGTGAGCATTATCTTTCTTACATGTGTATTTCCGTCCTACACAACTTTATTCATGCATAATTTACATCTTATGCATTTATGCAAAAAAATTAAATTTTACTCTATAAAAAAACCTGGCTTAACTCTTCTATCACAAAATAAATGTGCAATTATAATTCCTAATGTGTATTATTTACCTTTTTGGTTGCCTTTACTTATTATCTCTCTTTAATTTTTAAATAGAGAAAAACTTGCTTATGTGCATAAAGAAAATGTTCATAAAACTCCTTCCTAAAGCTACTTAGACATATAACATAAGGTTCCCAAGGGATTCCTTGTTCGAGTTACCTGATTAATTTAAAGGATTATATGCACTTATTAACATTAAAGACTTCATATTAATTGAAACATGCTACAAAAAAACAAAAAATTATTTTATGTTACAATTTTATCATAGACATTGGCCTTATACATTTTTATTTTGTGTGTTAATCAAATTAGGGCTTGATCCTACTCACATTAAAATTTCATTTTAATAATTCACCATTCAACCTACATAGATTTCATGTACTATTTTTCATAATGTGGTGATTTACATATTATCTCATCCACTCTATATGGATATTTATTGATTTTTTTTCATATTTGAAATATTAAAATAACACTTTAGCACCTATCTTATCCACTCTGTATGGATATTTATTGACTTTTTTGCATATTTAAAATCTTAAAATAACACTTTAACACTTAAAATATTTATTTTTTGTTATGGAATTATGATTCCAAGACCTATGATTAGTCTTTTCTACTCCTTGGATCCATCTTTATAACATCATTTTTTTATCCAACTTAAGTAGCTCTAGTAGGTGTTATTCAATGACAAACACTCTTCCAACCCCCTTGTGCATGCAATGTGAAATCATGGTATTAAATCTTAATTGTTAGTACTACTTCTCTCTCATAAAAAAATAAAAATGGATTATCATTAGTCATATAATTATATGTTTACTGTATGACCACAACATAGATGAAATTATATCATATCAGTATGTTATCCTCACATCACACATATTTATAAGTGTAGTTCCTAAAATATTATGAAATCCTCCATTGTACAATTTTATTATAAATGGTATTATTTTGTGTTTTGATGCATAATCATAAACTCTTATAAAATTATGTGAGCCACATATGTAATAAAATGAGTTCTTTTATCATTTTTTACACTCAAAGGACACCAATATATTGTGATTATATTATCCAAAAAAATAGATACATATCCTTTGATGGTGTATCCTCAACCCATCTCATTAAACAATAACTATATATTATGATATAATGTGAACCACAACATCACTTGGGTGGATTTATTTGGACCATAAATTCTACTTCCCATTTGTCAAAATGGTTTATTCATGACTATCATAATCAATGGTATTTCAACCCTACTATTGGGTTTTCCATCCCTTTCACATATATCACATATTTCACATAATATTTGGTGTCTACATATAAATTTGGTGACCAATACTATACCAACAATTTTTTCTTCATTTTTTCCTCCCCTATGTAGTCTCCATCATCATAGTCACTTAATACTTTAGTGAATTTATGATCAATCAAACACATATACATGAATTAATCCATTATTAGTTTACATAATTCACCCTAATAAGCTATTAAGTTACATATTTTAATTCAAGTTTTTTCTTTTGTTTAACCATATAATCACTTGGGGATAACTATGATGTTAAAAATCTAGCTACATATTCCATTTTTTCCAAAACCCTTTGTACACAATGAATTTATGCATCATGAATCTCACCCTATGTTAAACTTGTGGCTTCCCTTATTTAAATTCATAACAAATGATTTAGTCTTGCATTTAAATTTTTAATTTTCACTACCATAAATAATTTAAAAATCTTAGAATAACACTATCATCAAAATATCCTTCATATAACATTATATTTTTAATAAAATTCTTTAAATCCTTGTGGACATTGAAGAAAAAAATGACGTAAAAAGTAGGTGTTTCTTAAATTGTTTAAATGTGTATACCATGGCTTATAATTCCCTCTTTTTATTCATTTAATTTTGTTCTTCCTTGGATAATATCCTACTGACAAATTAGATAGGATGATTCCTCTTTCCTTCTCCTACTTGCAAGAGTATTGCCCCAAATTTTATTTCAGATGCATCAACATGCACATGAAATGGTATCTTTAAATATGAAAAATTAGTATTTTTCTCAATAGACAATTTTTTTTTAATATCTCAAACACTTCTTGTTATATTTCTTATACGTAAATGGTCCATATCTATTTAAAATATTTATTTCACTTATCCTATAATGTGAAAATAATATCTAGTAAATTTATGATAATATTTTTCAATGTCCCAAAAATATGTGCACATTTGTTGTGTGTGTAAAGAATCTAGGTTAATATTACAAATAAATTGGTATGGCCTAATAACATGCCTTCATCATAGATTACATGTCCTAGTAGAGTTCTAAATGGGACTACAAATTAAAATTTATTCAAATTTAAATATATCTAAATTTTATTACATCTTTATAACATTAAATTAATAATTTGTGTAATTATCATTACCAATTGATAAGATATCTAATTATTTAGATACACCTAGAGAAACCTTTTTATAAAATACTAAATTACTTCAATTACAATGCATGATGATATTTTAGGTACGTTATGCAATCTAAATTGTGTCACACTATATGAAATTGGCCCCAATTTTGTTACATATGTTGTTTTGGATGTTTCCTTATCTTTAATATGAACTTGGTGTAACATGAAAACCATCTATGAAAAAATAATGATCACATCCAACTAACCTTTCCAAATATTCCACTATAGATGATGTCTAAGATGGATTTTTATATGCATGCATCATTTTTTTATTTTCTTATTTAAATATACCTTAATAATTTCATCCTTATTTATGTTTATTACCATTGGGATAAGCTAGTCATATTCCACTACTAGATATATTACTTTTACTTCTAGCATATTTTTAATATCCTCATTTATCTTAGCATAAATATTTGGGTTTATATAGCACAATATTTTTTAATTGGTTTTTTACCTTAGAAAATTTTAATTGTCATATTGAATAACAAATCATGTACTCCTTTCATCTCTCTATAATTTTTGGATACAAATCTTCAAACTCCCAATTTAACTTAAATATGTCCATAAATTCAACATTAATCTAGTAATCCCCAATTGTGACCATCATTATCTTTGCATATTTCACAACATTAGTTTCCTTTATTTTCAAAGGTTGATGATAGTATTTCTAATCATGATTATATGCATATTTTACTATTTTCTCTCTAGTAGTTATCTCTATGTTCAGATAGTTTTCCTCATTTCCACTCTTTTCCTACGAATACATTACAAAGGCCCTTTACTAAGTTTTTATTATAATTTATGCATTTTCACATTAACTATGTGTAATTTTGACTATTTCCCCCCTTACTATTTGACCTTGTGCATTCCTCAAACAATTATATAATTATATGTTTCCCTTTGTTATTCATCTATTTGAACCAATATTCCATCTTTTAATTATTTATAAGCAATGCCTCTAGCATTCATTACTAGCAACAGTTCTACTTTATACTCTTTGGATTAAAATTTGAATGTACCAGTAAAACCTTCTTACATTTTTTCCTAATCCACTATCTCTCTTCATTTTTCATTAACCACATACCAAGCGGGTGCCCAAGTTTTCAACATGTTAGTAGTGTATGTACCAACAAACATATTATAAGGATTAACTCACTAATATTTCATACCTTCTCACATGTTACCATCTATTAAACATGAATATATTTCCTAAATGTATTTACAACCCAATTTTCTCATTACTTCATTAAAATCCCATCAAAAAATACTATTCACATGATCATCAATTAGGAAGGTGTGGTATATGAATCATCCAACATGTTTTAAGAGTACTATGTAGTAAATGGAGTAACATATAAACCCACTGTACTTCCTTAGTAAAACATGCTTCTATATATCTCACATACATGTGTAACATATTTATACATGTTATCTTATAATAATTTTTAAATCTTTTCGATTCAACCCTACTTGAAACATATTATTAGGTGTTTATATTATATGTGGCATTCATTTATTGGCCACATTTTTTATCATCCCATGTATAATATTCTTTATTTTGTGTCAAACCATGCTACATTCAAAAAAAATGAAATTCTCTATTATTTATTGTGTGGATGTTATTCTTTTCATCTCATATTTTTCCTAAACACATCTCTCACATGCATGATTGGTAGTTTCTAATATTTATGCACCTCATTTTGTGTATGTTATGACATCTTCACTAGTATCAAGTTAATATTATCCTTGCATAGTTATATTATATATATATGATTAATTCCCTCGTCAATATATACAATATTTACATATGTGAATCCATTTTCACCATGAAGAGGAACCATAGTTCTCTCTTTTCCATTATTGAAGCTCATATAGTGTTGTTTAAAGTGCATATCTATATTATGTTAATAATTACATGGCCCTCCTACGAAGGGATACATTTATATTTAGATGAAAAAAATAATTAAAATTAAGTTATAAATTATGCTCCAAATATTTTTAATTATTCTCCTCTCATGAATCCTAGTGGTATATGTGGGTTTTCCATAGAACATATTATTAAAAGTTTAGAAATTTGGACCCCATTTTTATTTAAGAATCTTTAGTTAATATTTTCACCTCTATGTAGTGTTAATCAATATGTTGTTCAAATCTGTCATTGATTCTTGAATAAATTGTCAACACTTTATAATATGGTTCATTAGTATAGTATACATATTTTATTTTCCCTTGGAATTTATATTGCACATCCCCCACATTATGTGTAAATTTCACATTCCCCACATTATGTGTAATTTGGGTCCTTAAAAAAGGAAACATCCCTCTTATTTTAAATAGAGATGATATTTACATTATTTCCTCCATCTCCTTTTGATTAGGATCATTCTTCTAGATTTTTTAAATCTTTACTATCATCTCTTTTTTGGTTTGTACTTATTATTATATATTCTAACTTATCTCCATTACTTTTTCCAAAAATAATTTATCCAATGACACATCACATTAGTCCATTAATTCTAGTCCTTTCTTACTTTGAAAATTATCATTATTAGGAAAAGGCACTCTCATTTCATGTGTATTCACTCATCCTATTGTTTTTATCTTAACTTGTGATAAATACCTACCCTTTTGTGCATTTTTTATACCTCCCATTTTCATTCTTATGAAAATATATTGATCCTTACAAAGACCTTGTGATCCATATATATTTTTGGTATGTTCAAAAAATTATTATAACAATCTTCAATTTAATGTTTCACTCCATAATGAAAACAACTTGAAAATTTAGGGCATTCATGATTATAATTATTGGTATCTCCACACTTTAAAAATGATCCCTAACACCTATTACCATTTCTTATACAATCTCACCTTCCATATGATATTCTTCTATATCCTCTCCCTTAAGTTTTCATGTAAAAATATTATCATATCCACTACCACGTGCATTATGTATCTCATCAATGACTTGATAGAAAATTATCATTCATGTAATTACCAAAAATATTACACCATTTTAATTTTACTTTATTTTCATTTTGAAAAAACATTCAACAACCCATCTCATGATATTTTTCAAAAATTTCATGTAATAATATCACTACTTACACTTTTCTCCATGTGTAATTGTTATTTTTATGCACATATGTCTAATAATATGTACAACATAATCCTATATAGGATTCCTATGCACTATTCATAAATAATTTTTTTAAACATGTAGCCATATTTTAAATATGTGCTTCTAAAAAATGGTTTCACCTTTCTATAAAAATTACATGTGTGTTCCATTCTTTGTGCACCATCTAGTGCTTTGCATGAATAAACAAAAAAAATGTCCATATATCTTGTGAACACTATAAATAAAGCTCTAAAAATACACTGTGAATGTTGCAATGGATTTATATCATAATAAAATTAGAAAATAATTCCTTCAAATGTGCATCATAATCCCACATATTATCTATAACATCCTACTTAATCTCCTTTAGTGGAGAAACAGTTTACAACTCAAATAATAGCATGTGAAATTCTCTCAATAAAATAATATTATGTTCATCAAAATTTACTATAGATTTATTTGGATCAAAATTTATGTATAATTGGTGCACAAAATCTAACACTATCATGGAAACTTGTTTTTCCTCTCATACAAAGTCAATTTATTTTCCCTATAGGGTTTCTTGCAATTATATATGTGTTTAGCTACATTTCAATTATTCTATACTTCAAATAATTAATTATCATCTTGAAAAATATCATTGTATATTGTAACTTTTTTATTACCCACCACTCCTTTAGGTTAATCTTCCTCTTGATTCATTACAAAGTCCTCCTCCAATAAGAGTTGTCAAACTAATGGCTTCCTATGTAAAAAGTATTAGATATAAAACTAGACTACTTCCTCATAGTAATGTACTTTACATATTTTACCTTCATACTGGTACTTTCATACTCATACTATTTCAAACCAAATATATTAAGTTCACCACTTTCACACTTAAACAATGTGTATGGACTCCCCTATACCACCAAAAACTCTTCACATTCTCAAAACTCTCCCACTTTGACTTAATTTAAATTTAGATTTTTAAAAATAATTCATGTATAAGTATTGACAGTGGCTTTAGATAAACCTATATTTGAGATCCATAGTGTATTCAAACATCCTCCATATTTAATTGGTTTGATATTGACTTTTTCATATTGACTCTCCTCATAGAGGGAGTATTTACTACACATCACTTCTTCTCTAATGGACCACATTACTCCATGAAAAATAATCATGTTCCCTCCCTATTTTATGTGGGTACTCATGGATTTAAAATGAATTATCTTCCCCTTACACATGGGTTACATATTATGTGGCATCTCATCCCTCTCCTTATATTTTTCTATTCCTCCTCTACTCGCACCACCCTAATCTCATTTCTGTGTCACCAAATGCCTAGCTTTTATGTGACAATAATTTATCCCTTTATAACTAGGGTTATAATTTCTTTTTTTATTTTCATTAACCATAATCTTACACACTTATTATACTTACACTCAATAAATATCCACACTCATTAAAAATGGGTCCTACTAATGAAACTAGTTTTTTTCTTAGTCAACCTCACTTTACTACACAAACTTATTATGCACAAGTAATAAGATACACATATGCCATCATATCACTTGACCCAAAGGCTAAAGCATTCACCTAAGGTGAAACAAGAGATCAATGAGAACCAATTAAGAGAAAGTGATATAAATATCATGAAGTGGGATTAACACATAATACAAACCCAAGCTAAGTTATTCTAGATGTAATCTCAAATGTATCCATCCATACAACACATGTATTAAACTTTATTTTTAATACTTGTATACATCAACATTACATCACTATATGCAAATACTCCATGAATTAAAATTATTAGGTGTTCATAATTATAAGGCCAAGAAATGGTACTTATCTCACATATTATCATCATTTGGATATTGTTGTATCTCACACATATGAATTTGTCCATAATAGTATAAACATTATCCATGTTTCATATATTTATTATTATGATTTTTAAAATATGATCTATATATAAAATAATATGGTTTCAATATTTTTTTATTTGATATTACTAATGGAAATTAAATAACATATGATATATTTATTTCAATATGTTTTATAACTAAAGATATGAAGGATCAAATATCCATTGAGTTTTTTAATCCTATATCCACTATTTTTGGGTACTCATAGCCACTGTTGTGTTTTTGGGCACCTAAAAAAATTGGTTGTGATCCACTTGTAATAATTTTCATAGGCAATTATCTATTAGCTATAAATAGTTAAGACTGACTATCCCTATCCAACAACTTCTAACCAACTTATAAAATTATGGAAAGTTTTTTTGACATAGAAGGTAATAGAACTACTTATAACACCTTTATTTTAATTGGACCATTTCATTTATATTTATTCCACATGGTTACAAGGTATTATTTTTCCAAGATATATTATAATTTCCTTTCTATGATTTTAAATTGATTTAGTTTTATGGTTGTATCTCCTTGGATTACAAATCAACCAATAATATTTTTCCTCTTCTATACAAAGACAATGGTTGTAGGCTATAGAGAATAATCAATAATATAAAACTAAAGAATTGATAAAAAATAATTAGGTAGACACTAGATTAAAACATTTTTTATTAAGATAAAATTTGTATCATATTGTGATAGATCTGTAGTAATTACTCTCATGCTACATTGAATGAATAAGAATTACTTTGATCTAATTATGTTCTAAATAAAGAGTGAGGTCAATTTATAGTCCAACTAAGGTAGGTTCTAATCATAAAGATTTGATTTATTGGTTTCCTATTTATTAATTATTCTATTCTTTTTGTGTGTGCATTTCATTTCATTTCTCTAAGTGTGTACCATCAATTTCATTGTGTGAGAAGTTTCTTGTCTAGATTAGAATTTAGTTTCATGTTATTTACTTTCCTTCAATTTATTTTCCTTTAATTTAATTTATAAAAGTATGGATTGGTCTAGTTTCATTTCTTTATATGTAATATCTTAGAAATGAATTCACTCATTTGTTCAAATTGGTTTAGTGGTGCATATATAGTATAAACCCCTACAAAGTTATACATCTCTGGGTTGATAATTAAATGAATGATCTTATAATCTACATGTTATAAGGATACACAACTAATTTCTTACTTAAGCTTAGAGGAGAAAACATTGATCTTATATATCATTAGTTTATATGTCCCATACACATAATACAAAACACATTACAATAGTCATAAATGACTCAACATGACATTAAAAACCTAAACTTATTCTCATAAATATATTCAAATTATTTATTTTTGAAAATGTGTTGAAAACATATACTATTCAAATGATATAATGAGGGGTATTTTTATAGGTCTATTGGACCTCCTCTCCCTCTACTACTTGTCTTTTAGTAATATCTAAGAGTATTTTCAATGGATATGTTTTTCTAATTGACTATTTTTCATAAAAAAATCAAAAAATAAAGGGTCAAATCACCAAATATTTGAAAAACATTTACCAATTTTTCTTATAAAATGTACATAATGTTGTAATATTTTATAAAATATACATATATCAGTGGTAAATATTATTTTTTTCCTAAAACATTAAGTAAAATTTATATATATATATATATATATATATATATATATAGAACTAAAACATTGCCTACCATTTGATATTTATGAAAAAAATGCTTAAACTTTTCCCCAATAAATTATGGATGTATTTATTTTAATAAGTGTTTAAAACTATGATCCACTTATCCTTATTATATAATATTATTTTGATTCACCTCCATGTTTTTCCTCACTTGTTCAATACCTAATATTCTATTTCTCCTTGTACCACATGAAATCTTGTGCACATTTTCTATAATAGAGCTCCATGAATTAGTATGTATTCACTTGAGACATTTATATGAATTTTAATATAATATTAATGTTTTTTAATGTTTAACCCATGCATAATCATACTTAGTCATTTCTTATATAATACCCCTATGTGTAGAATCTAGGGTTAACACTAAGATATGAAATAGTGTAAATAATGTATAGTCTTACGATGAAGATAAGTCCAAAAAAAATCATAATAAGACATGATTAAATACTTAGTGTAATATGAATACAATATCAATGAATCATGAATCATTGGGAATATAAATTAGAAATGTTTCTAGTCGCAAGTGTATACTCTTTATCATCATGAATAATATTGTGTACTAAAACATATGTGATTGTCAAATTAACGAGAATGATAAATATATAATATGGTTTCCCCCTTGATATTTGATCACATATTATGTAATAATATTAAAATAAAATAAATGTTTGTATATTAGGACACACATTTTTTGTAGCCTAAGTTTCACTTGTATTAGTATTATTTATCAATAAGCACAATTTTATGAACATAATATTATCCATACTTATTTATAATTTACTAATAATAATAATATACTTAGTGGTTATCCTAAAAAATGGTCTTGTATATTTGAGTTAATATCACTAATAGTTTATACAAATATTCCTTCTTATCCTAAACATTCTTACTTATCTATATTAAAAACACAACGGTAAGGATGAAGGTTAGAACTTGAAAATATATTACAAGTTATTTTATATTACATTATTTATATGATGAGGGTATTTAACCCTCCTAAAAATTTTAGATTTAATATATATGGTATCCATTTTACCATAGTAATATTTGTGCCTATTCTTTAATGTTTCACATATGTACACATGGAATCATGGGTGATAGTCTTGAGGTTTCTTCTTCACAAATCCTAGAACCCATAACAAATTCATATGCATGGGCCATTCCATTATTTTTAGCATAATATCATAGCTTTCCTATGCTTCACTTTATTGCATGGATGATTTACATCTCTCCAAACAACTTCTCATTAATGTTTTAAAGATTTTTCTCTAAATTTGCATTGGAGGGACCTTTTTAGTTTTTCCACTTTTAGAGCTTCTTGGAGATATTTCAAAATTTTCATTACATTTAGAACATCAGAAAAATCATTTTTTTCTTTATTTTCATATTAAATAGAGATATGGTGATCATTTAATGGAGTTTGGAATTTTTTTGCATGTCAATGTGATTCTATACTTTTTTTACAAAATATATATAGTAAAATAAATTCTAAAATCATCAAAAAAATGTTTTTTAAATATGTTTAATTTCATGATTTAGATCAATTTTTCCCTTTTTTCATGCTTTTTTGTAAAATGTAACTTGTGGGTTGAAAATGATTTATTTACAATTTTTATACTTTTATTAAACAACAATCACTTCTATCACGTCATATTATTTTATGACATGCCTATTTAAAATACCCACCCCCTGCTCCTTTCAATCCACTATTGTTTCTATTTGGGCATGCCCACTCTAATCCATTAACCAAGTATTCTACTAAATGTGTTCATTAGGCCAATGTTTGTGTCTATGGTAATCCTTCACAATAGACATAGACTATTCTATGGACACCCAACAACCCTATAAAAATAATTTAATTCTCTCTATTTTTTTAGATCTACACTGATATTAAAACTAATGCCTACTAAATTAAAATGCCACCTAGATAATTCCTAAATAAATTATAAAAATATTGGACACATGGAATTTTTGTTTACTATCCTTAGGTATCCTGAACCTAATGACCTCTAGAAAATTTTAAAGACCCTATTTTAAATCTTGTGGATGCTAAGTATTTTTCAATGTCTTTTTTTTTCATTCTTTGGCAAGCCATAAATTTTGAATTCAAAAATATGTATCAATTATTTTATTAGTATGAATTATTATGAACCTCACATGTAATACTATAAATAAACCAATTAACTTGTTTAAAAATATATATTAAAAAATAAAATATACATGTGTGTCAAATCTCCTAAAATGAGTAACCAAACATTATACAATATTCCTTATGGGTAATGAATCACTCCATTAGAGTAAGCTTCTTTGAGGGGACAACTTCCTTATTACTTCATATACTTTAATTAAAATATTTCTCTTTTATTCCTTATATAATGATATTATACTCCTTATATATAACTTGTTGAAATAATAAATGGGCATATCACTAATCCAAATGTAAGCCAAATCATTACCCTATATAATAAATACCATAAGTTACCCATATGGATCCACATAATATACCCACTAATAAGATTTGTGTAAAATGGTGGCATCTCAACACACCATTATACATCATATTATAATATTTATAAGTGCACAACATGTATATTTTATTTCTCTTCACATCCATGTACCTCTTTTTGTCAAATAGCTTATTTTGGAACTTGATTGTCACTAGGTATTTTTTCAATAGTATGTTTTAAATCTAACACATGTTACCCTGCTATGCTCTCTAAGCATGTGCTCATTATACCCTTGAAAAAAATGTGACTTTATACATACCTTTTTGTCTAAAAATTCATATTTTATGAAATTTATTTCTATCTAATTTAGTTTTTATGGATGTTTTATGAACAAAAAATGACATTTTTTTTAATGCGCATTATAAAAGAAAATTAGAAAAAAATGAAATTGTGATTTTATAAAAACAAAATGGTGAAGTTAAATTATTGAGTTTAGATAAAATACAACATATTTCATTATTGTATTTTTATTTTTCACTTTATAATGATTTTCTAATAATTATGTGATACCTCACTTGTAAACGGGTGCCCATCATGGAAAATAACCTATATGGCCTAGTTTTTGGGATGAATATTGAGAATAGTTTTTCCTTGAAAAAATTATGTAATTGATCAATCATTTATGATTATTAAATAAATATGGTCAGTGTTTACTTATAACCTTATGTATTAGATTTATTCCACTCATTCCTTGATCTTGTGAGCTATATTTTTTAATGATTAAGTGTATTCCATCATATGTATATTTGACACCCTTGATTGTGAAATATTCTAGTAAGATTGAGAATTTACCTCCTAGCATAATCATGTTTCCAATGTTTTAGATGTGATAAAATAACACCCATCCAATTATTTATATGAGGGAAGTAATTAACATACAAGAAATTAGTTTTTTTTTAAACACCTAATGTTTTAGAAAGAATTATGTAATCATGGTTAGGAACTCCAATGAATAACTACCTTAAACCACACAACCCCAAATGCTCACACACACACACACACACACACACACACACACACACACACACAAAGTATAAAATTCAAAAATTTCTTATTAAATTAATATGAAAATAAGATTACATTTATTTATTCTAATGCATGATTTATATGTTATGTTTGGATCTCTACAATAATGGAGTATTTCATATCTCCATGCACACTCTTAAAGATTTAATAGAATTTTATCCCTATATATCTCTTTATTTATATATAAAATATATTATAATATCCTCTATGATCTCTAAGTTGCTTAAATGTTAGTCTTGCACTTCCTTATATAGGCTTCTTCAAGTATTACATGTCAAAAAAAATTAACAACTATTACAAGATGACACGAGCCTAAATGTTTGATTACTCTCTCTTTGAAATCCATATCAATGAATATTTCAATAAAATATTAATTATAAGAACTTTGGAGTCAACCTACTCAAATTTACACCTATTTTTATATGCACTAGTTTTCCTGTGTGCTAGCCCTTTCTATCTTGTTCTCATGAAATTTTACACTTCATGATAACGCCCCCAATTATGCTCATAATAGGTAATTGGAGGTAAATCAAGGGGGTGTGTGTGTGTGTGTGTGCGCGTGTGCCTATATATATATATATATATATATATATATATATATATATATATATATATATATATATATATATATATATATAACCCTTTCTATCTTGTTCTCATGAAATTTTACACTTCATGATAATACCCCCAATTATGTTCATAATAGGTAATTGGAGGTAAACCAAGTGAGTGTGAGTGTGTGTGTGTGTGTGTGTGTGTGTGTGTGTGTGTGTGTGTGTGTGTGTGTGTGTGTGTGTGTGTGTGTGTGTGTGTGTGTGTGTGTGTGTGTGTGTTTATTCAACTCAATGTTCATCATACATGGCATTCATATCATCTATTTTGAAAATAGAATTTATAATTCATTTAACTTAGAATAAATTTGATTCAAAATAATAATGGGTATAAAAACTTCATCTCAAGACTCAAAAATAGTTTGAGATATTTGTGATACCTAAGGCACCCAAAACATTTGACTAAATTTTAAGTTTGTCAAAATCTAAAAAATTCTTACACCATTACTTAGACCAAAACAAATAGATAAATTTTCATTATAAATGCTTGGTATGATTCTCAAATTTTTATTTCTATTATGAACTCTCATGCACCTCAAAACATTTGTCAGTTCTTTAAGTTCATAAAATTCTCTAAATGGTCTAAGGCAAAAAATATTAAATCTTGTTTTCATCATAAATTTTACATTTGGAATCCATTTTATCTCTCATTTAAAGTGCTAGAAATACATTTAAATTATGTTCACATTTTATTTAAGTTTTAGATTCCCAACTTAATAATTACTATATGGAATGATTTCAAAGGTTATAGGTGTGATTTATAACTCAATATCCTAACAGGCATGAATTTTCTAGTCATTATTTTTGTGACCTTCCAAGTCTCAAAATTTGATTTTTTTAATCTCCTTGTTTAATTTTTAAAAATGGAGGAATCATAAATTTTTCATGGTGATAGAACCACCTCAGGTGTGCAACAAGCAATAAAAACTCAAAATTCCATATCTTTCACACTCATACTCTATTTTGGCTCTTATTTGAAGTGTTGAAATTTTATTTTAATGAGGAACACTTTATATTCAAGTTTTAGGGTATTAAACTTGATAAATTTTGTGTCAAATGATTTGGGAGGTTTCAAGTGATGTTCACCTCAAAGTTCCTAAATGGTATAAGATTTTAAAAGGTTACTTTGGTGTTGAAAATTTATTATTAGAACTACAGGTTTTAAAATCAAGATTTACAAGGTTCCCCAAAATTTATAAATAAAATTAATATTTATATCTTTTAAAGTCTTTAAAAAATGAGTTTTGCAGAATTAAAAAAAATAAAAGGATGGGAAAACACAAGTTAAGGCTGAGTTACGTCTTAAGTCAGGTTAAGTCAAAAAGGTATAATGTAACTGCCTTGTGAAGGCATGAAAGTATAAAAGACATATAAATGCAATTATAAAGGGTTAAAATTTTATTTTCTCCTAGATTATGGAGAGAATGTGCTGCAACTTTGTGTCTAGCCAATTGTTATCTATAAATTTGTGAATGAAATGCATTAGAATGTGTGAAGTAAATATATTATTTTTTGGGTATTTTATATTATTCATTAATGAGATGTGATTTCATATTAATGAATTAATATATATGTCAAATTATTTTATTTTCTTGATTATGTGTAAACGCTTATCTTTTATAAAATTTGTGTTAGAAATCCTAGACTTTGTACCATATACATGTGATCCATTTTGAAGAAAGGGTGAGATTTTAGTCAATCTATACTCTCACCATATTCTCTAATTAATATTTTCACTCACGTGTTAGAGACAAATTTCAACCCCTTTCATTTAAATCCAAGTTATCTAAGAAGATTTTTGGGTTTACTCCATTGTGGGTTTCACATTCTCCCTTTCTTTTTCTCCCATTCTTTCTTCATTTATAGCTTTCTTATTTTCTCATTTTTGTTTTCCTTTTTGTAATTTATGGTTAAAAGTATTAAAAATACCAAACCCCCCATGATATGAGGTATTTTCCCCTCTCAAACATAGAGTAAAATCACCATTCAATCAATGGCTTATCTAATATTGCAAGTTTTGTGTGGCTTCTAGTTGGGCAAGTCAATGAAATAATCTAAAAAACACAATGAAATAAAATATTTCCATCATGTTTATGGGTTGAATTATTGCATGGTCTTGTTCTCTATGAGAGAACTTTATTTTTGCCTAGATATGCCATTATGCTTGCACCAATTTTGCTGCCTTATTTTTAATTATGCCTTGTAATTGAATCCTTACATAACAACAATTTATTTTTTACATGAACCAAAACTTCAAACCTACCACAACTAAAATTTGAAATTCATATATAATATGATCACACATGATATATCTAGATACAAGAATAAATTAGCAACCTATACACAGATCAATGTTGACATGAGAATTTAACACAAAAAACTTCAAAGAGGTAAAAACCCACAAATTGATATATTCATATATTTTTTAAAATTCTAGTGTACCCAAGACATAATATTTCAAACTCTCACTTCTTCTCAGACCATTATTTACATAACTCTTTGAAATTATATTTTACACATATAAATATTATAATGTCATGTTATTTTATATGTGTTATTTACCAAAGGGGTGAAACTTCCTTTATATTGGGGTGTGGAGGTGGATTGTTATAACCAATGGGTCTAACCTCTCCCTAAGAACTTTTAAATAATGGTAATAATTAATATGTTTTATTATTATATTTACACAATGATATAACCCATGTTAAATAATAAAAAAAAAATATTATTATTTATTTATGTAAATGTGTTAAGGTTCAATAAAATAACCACTTAAGTATTATATATTCCAACACTCCCCCTTAATGTTAGGTGGAGATACATGCCATATTCACTTTAATAGAGGAATTATACTATATAGAAATTTGAATAATTTAAAAACCTTCATCATTCCAAAGTCACCTTTTGAAATAAAAGGGATTATAATAAATAAACTATTCAAAGTAAATTTTAGGCTAGTATGATCATGACATTACATCTCATAATTTCTCATGATAATAAATTAAGCATATTTTGAGACTTTTATAACATAAATACCTCCATTATAATGTATGCTTTTAAATATTGGGGTATAAAATTAAAAATTTCACACAAAGTTTACATATATCATATTACTTCCACATGAAGTTTACAATAATTTTACAAAGAGAATGAGTATAGAGAAGAAAAAATAACACATGGCCATTAAGAAGTGACATTTTCATATACACTCCCCCTCAATGGAAACTTTGAGAGGCCAAGCATTTCATGAAACTAACAAAAATTGGTAGTACCAAGTGATTTTTTAAGTATATCTATCACTTGTTCATCCATAGGATAAAATTGCACATAGATATCACTATTGAGGAGATTCAATCAAATAAAATTCACATGAATTTTAATATATTTAATTTTTTGGTATTTTATTAGATTTTTCACTAAATCTATACAACTTTGGTTATCATAATGAAGGATAGTACAATAAAAAACTAACAAAAATTGGTAGCACCAAGTGATTTTTTAAGTATATCTATCACTTGTTCATCCATAGGATAAAATTGCACATAGATATCACTATTGAGGAGATTCAATCAAATAAAATTCACATGAATTTTAATATATTTAATTTTTTGGTATTTTATTAGATTTTTCACTAAATCTATACAACTTTGGTTATCATAATGAAGGATGGTACAATAAAAAACATTAAAATGAATTTATCCTGACAACCTTTGTAGTTACATGACTTTTTTATCAACTTACATATCACTTTTGTACTCTAATTCAGTAGAAGAGATAGCTCCAAGTGATAGTACCTACACTGAACTTAAAAACATATCCATAAGTAGATTTGTGATCTATAGTATCACTAACATTGTTAGCATCACAATAACCGTATAAATTAGCATTATCAATGGAAGAATAAAATAAACCATAATTATTTTTTCATTTGATATATTGAATAATACATTTAACTAATTTAAAATGATCCAACTATGGATCTTGTATAAATATATAAGTAACACCAACAACATATGAAATATATGTCCTAGTAATGGTTAGACAAATCAAACTAATAACAAGTTGTCTATACAAAGTAGGGTTGAATTTTTCACATATAGGTTTTAGATCAAGATTTACACTAAATTAAATAGGAGTAGATGTAGATTTATAATCAAACATATTAAACTTAACAATAAGGTTATGTGAGTACTGAGATTGTGATTGAATAATAAAAAATTTATCCTAAAATGATGTAGAATACCTAAATAAATTCATTCAAATATTTGACTTATTTTATACTTATATTTATGAATTAAACTAATCAAATCACCATTAATTAAAATATCATCAACATATAAAATAATTATGATAACATTACAATTTTCAACTTTAACAAAAAAAATCATCATCAAAATAGTAATTAGATAAATCTAGTTATTTGAAAAAAGAAATAATTTTAGAGTACCAAGCTCAAGGAGATTGTTTTAAATCATACAAATAATTATTAAATTTACACACAAAATGTTCTCTATTAGGATCAATAAAACCTTTAGGCTGATTCATGTAGATTTCCTCTTCTAAAACAATATTTATAAAATCATTCTTGACATCTATTTGGTGGATAACCAAAATATTTTGGCTTGCAAGAGAAATCGGTAATCTAATAGTGCTCATTTTTTCTATAGGATAAAAAGTTTCAACATAATAAATAATAAGTTTTTGAATAAATCCACGAGCTACTAATCTTATTTTAAACTTGTCAATTTTACTAATTGAATTATACTTGATTTTATAAAGTCACCTAAAATTAATAATATGCCTTTTAGGTGGAGGGGGTATAAGATCCCAAGCCTAATTATTAATTAAGGCATTTAACTCAAATTTCATAGAAATATTTCATCTATCATCTTAAATGGATTCCTCAAAATATTGAGGTTCAAATTCATACATAGTCATTAAGGCATGATAAGAATGTTAACTCTTAGTTAATTTATTAATATTATTGACATAAAAAAAATAGATTGTGGATTATACCTATTTATATATTTTATAATGAACATAAAACTTAAGGAGTTACTCAAAATCTAATTTATCCAAATATAGATCAACTTCCTCTAGAGAATTTGTTTATTCATAAGGAGAAATAAGAGATCCATGTTCTTCAAAAGAAGAACATTGAGGAGGTTCTATAGATGGCTCACAAAAGTATTTTTTAAGAAGGACATTCATATTATCAATTATCTATATTTTAGATGGATCATATAATATAATAGCTTTAGTCTTACCTCCATAACCTACAAAAATACAATAATAGGAGGTAGGATCAAGCTTCTTCATTTTAACCTTTAGAACAAAGATAGAAACAAGGCTACTAAATATCCTAAGATGAGACACACTAGAGTTATTTTTAGACCACATTTATAAAGGAGTATAAAGATGCAAGAATTTGGTAAGGACTCTATTCAGAATATACATAGTAGTATTCATGGCTTCAACCCATAAAAATTTAAGAATATTTATAGAATGTAACATTATTATTGCCACTTCTATAATGGTGTTGTTTTCTCTTTAAATGATACCATATTACTAAAGAGAATAGGGAATTGTTAGTTTTATTTGAATAGCATAAATAATGTAAAAATAATCAAACTCTTGACTAATGTATTTACCACCATTATCATATATTAATATCTTAGTAAAAATAATAGAAGCATTTTCAGCAATAACTTTAAATTTATTGAACTTAGACAACACTTCAGATTTATTTTTAATGAAATATGACCAGATCATTCTAGTATATTCATCTATAAAAATAACATAATTAAAAGAACTGTTAAGAGATAAAACCTCAATAGATCCTGCAACATGATTTTGAATTATTTATAAAGGATGAAAGAAATTTTCATCATAATTCTTGTGAAATAGATTATTATGTTTCTTACCATGTAAGCAACCTTCACAAATTTCATAATTAGAAGAGATAGAAGGTAAACTAAAAATAATATTATGAGAATAAATATAATGTAAACTTATAAAATTAACATGTCCTAATCTTTCATACCATAATTTAGATTCATTCTTACTATGCAATGAACATAAACATGTAAAAGTAGTAAAAATGTATAAGCCATATTTTTGAACACCTTTAGTAATTAGAGAGCCAGATTGATTTATAATGAAATAGTTATCTTTATGCAATGTTACAATGAAATTATCATTATAAGTTGAGAAAAAATACTAATTTTTTCTTAAGATGATAGTAAATTATTCATAGAGAGGAATTTATAGGGGTTTTTAATAGAGATTAGGATCTTATATTACGTTCACACTACATTTTTTAGCACACAAGATCAGTTATAGAAATTAGACATAGGTAAACATAGTGGGAAAATAATGACTCAAAAAGTAGTAAAACTACACATAATTCAACCCAGAAGGACACTATCACCCAAATGGGGACACTAACACCACATGGAGATACTATCCAATATATGGCACTAAGATAAATTATCCTTAGTTTTAGAACAACCCATATTATCTATAATATTACAATAGGTACATTAAAACTTTGCACATATTTAGTTACAAATTTAGTAGTTATTCTTAGTTTTTATTCAGATTCATACTAGTTCAACTTAGATTCATATCAATTTGATCAAATTTGGGGCATCATGCATGACTTTACCATTCCCATAATTATATTAGATACTCAAATGCAATTTATTAAAACTTAGTCTAGAATCCATATACTCAAAAATCATATTTGGGGGCATGTGTACAACACATTTTTTCTATATACTGAGTTACACATCAATTAATTAGATGAAATGATAACTTCCATGTCATTATATATGTTATATACACATTAAATCATATTATACGTTATCACGAGTTTCATTCCTTACTCCATATGTAGTGTTTTTCATTCTCAAGTGGCCTAGAGCTACTTAATATACCTGAGTGGTCATAGAGCTAACATACATAATTAGATATACTTAATTAGACATTTAAAATACTTCACACAGTTCAATTTTAGATGCATCTACTACACATGGGTGTTAAATGATGGATTCATATCCTAATTAAGTTATTTAGCCACCCACATGATAGTGTTAAACACACTATTAGTCCAATCCAAGTTATTCATAGGTCATGATCCCCCAAGCAAGAGTGGGCAATGATGGAGTTAAAAGTGGATTGAGTTTTTGAGTCACCCACACATGAGGATTGAGCAAGCCATCAATTTAGTCCAAGATATTCACTTATTGATCAATATACACACATAAGTTGTCACCAATTTCATGCATTAGTTCATGTACCTAGTGAGGTGTATTCTTTCCTTTCCTCTTTACTCACTTTTAATTCTTTAGTCAGTATAGTATTTTATTTTGTATGTCTATTAAGTAAGGGATTATATATGTATGTTTAATTTTTAAGATATACATTGGATCATTCTCCATATATGTAGACTCAGCTTCACATACTCTGATCCAACTTCATGGGCTTCACTTCTTAGGTAAGTATAAGTACACTTATTTTTCCTTTATCCTAGACATTTCATTTTGTTTCATTTCTAGAATAAAGTGGGGGGAGGGGAGGGGGGTAAATGCAATCACCAAAAATTGGTATTTGAGTGATAAGAGTGCTACTTAGGACTACCTATTCTTAGATTAGCTCTAGACCTATCTTAATGCCTATTATCACACTTATTCAACCTTTGTGTTGGCCACAGGTATCCCTAGTTAATGAAAAATCAGTCCCAAACTCTCATTTCCTGATATTGGCCCTTTGTGTTTAGTTTTCAACTAGATGAACACTAGCACCATAATAAGGACACTATCACCACATGGCACTAGTGTGCCCAAAATAGCATTATTGTCTTTTTCTTTAAATTTTCTAAATGAATATATTTTCAAAAACTAAAGCATCCTAAGGTTGGCCTAGACATCTTTTATCACCTGCACAAGCAATATAATAGTATAAATACTTGAATTTTAGACCACTAACCACTAGATGGAAATAAGATGTAAAATACACATTCAAACATGAAACAAGTTGAGATAATTTAAATTATTTATCTCTATTATGCCCTATTTCTACATACTACCATCTACAACAACCCTAAGCTCAAATGTCCTAAATTTTCAATCTCAAGCATATTCAAAGTACTCAAGGACACTATCATACTAACATGACTTTCACTTGTACCAACACTTAGGTGGAGATAAATATTTTAGGCTTGATCCCTCCTTAGAGTATTGATGTGTAAGTAACTCTCTTCATAATGGGGTGTTGAGGTTGTCCAACCTACCCTACTAACGAACACACTTTTTAGATCATGCCCTAGTTATATGGAGGATTAGGGTTTTCACAATAATTAGTCATTATAGGCATAATATAGGCTTCCAAAATTTATATACATAGGAATAAAACCCAAGAATCTAGACACAAGTGCACCTAGAAGCTTAGGATAGTCCTACATAGTGGACACTACTGCCAATATCAGGACATTATCTCCACTTTACCAATAATGATGCTACTATCTAATTATGGTGTTATGTTCTAGGAAGGGTTATGACACATGGATCTAGTTTATGATACTCATACCAGCTTTCATCTCAGTTTTTAAGACTCAGATCCTCTATATTAGGTGTTTTTCAGCTAAGTATTTATTTACACTATTTATTACTATTTTTAGAAAAGTCAAAGCTATTCAATTCTATAACAAATTAGTGGTTGTATTTAATGACTATTATTTTCCTAATTTAGTCTATTCATGTATTTAACAAACATAGGATATACTTATTCTAAGTCTTATAGGGTTAAAACACAAAATAACAATTGATTTAAGTTTAAAATGTTTTAAAGCTAAGAGAATGTGCTTCAAAGAGGTATGTAAATTAAATTTGTTTATATTATCTAAATTGGGAAGAAGAATAAACTATAATATATTATAATAATAAATGTGATGTTAATAAATTCATAAGAGAGGTTGAAACCAAAAAAAATAGGAAAGATTTTTACATTAATTTGATGAAATTAAGTAAATTGATATTTATCAAAAATTTATCAACTTTTTTCATTAAGATCGACCAAGATTAAAAAAATAGAATATTCAACAAAGAAGTGACAGGGATTCAAGTGTGATTGAAAAATAAATATGAAAGAGGTCACCTTAAAAGGCTATGTTAAGTGGAAAAAATTAAATAATTAATAAATTAAGGTGGGTAATGATAATTATTTTAGAGATTTTGACAACAAAGTTGGTGATACAATTTCAATTAGGAAGCTCTATAAATCATTGACATTAAAGGGAAGTTAATAAATTGGTAATATTTGAGATTGGTTGACAAAAGAGTTAGGAATAAGTAAGTTAATTGATGGATTAAGTTAAATATTAAGAAATGAATGTGTAAAAAGAGAATAAATATTTATTATTTTTTTCCATGTTAATTTAGAAATTAAGTTAAATATTACGAAATGAACATGTAAAAAGAGAATAAATATTTATTCTCTTTTTACATGTTCATTTCTTAATATTTAAATTAATTTCTAAATTAACATGGAAAAAGATAATAAATATTTATTCACTTTTTACACGTTCATTTATTAATATTTAACTTAATTTCATCAACTTTATTATTCTTAATTATTTTTTCAACCATTCTCAAATATTACCATTTTGTTAACTTTCTTTTAATGCCTGTGATTTATAGAACTTCCCAATTAAAATGTATCACCATCCTTGTTGTCCATCTCTCTTTTAAATACTTTCTCTTAATCGTATATCATTACCCACCTTAATTTAGAAATTAATTAATTATTTTGACTTAACCTTTTAAGGTGACCTCTTTCATATTTACTTTTCAGTCCCACTTTACTCCCTAGTAATTATTTGTTTAATATTCTAGATTTATTTTTTTACATTGGTTGATCTTAATGAAAAAAGTTGATAAAATTTTGATAATTCTCAATTTATTTAATTTCATAATTTAATGTAAATACTTTTCTTATTTTTTGTTTAGATTCTCTCACCAATTTATTAACATCACATATATTTATAATATATTATAATTTATTAATCTTCCCAATTTAAATAATATATACAACTTTGCTTTAGATACCCTCTTTGAATCACTTTATCTTAGTGTTAAGTTTTATCAATTGCTATTTTATTTTCTTATCTTAACAAAAAAATTAATACGACAACACTTATTATTTTTTCTTTTAATTCCCAACTAATTGACTACCTAGCACTTGAATGTCAACATCTATAAATATAAACATAGGTCTTCAATCTAATCTTACTATTTTCTTTGTCTCTGATCCTAATGATGGCTCATAGAGTGTGATCTGAAATGTTGATCTAAAAATTCTTGAACATAGTTTAATCTAGAAAATATTGACCTCTACTTCATGGACCTATAAATATCATCTATCTTAATTTACATGCCCATATTTTTTCACCTTCAACTTGTTATACATCTCACACATAAATATCTTCTTACAAAAATGTGCCAACACTAAGTCTCGCACTTTAAATAATTTTCTTTTGTACCTCTCATTTGCACATTGATTGTACCATAATTATATTTGTTTTAAGAATTTTCACACCTTATGATGTAACTCGAGCATATACCCTATGTAATCCTATTATTTTTTTCTCCTTCCATGTTCCATATTGGTTTTTCTTAACTCTAAAACTCTTCTTAGATTAATTCTATTTAGAAACAAGGAAGGTTTTTTCAAAATTCTTCTATTCACCAAATTTTTATCAAATTATTCTTGTTCCAACACCATGAATAACTTATTGGGATGTTATCCAAACAAATATCATAATACATTACTAAGGATTATGTTTAAAAACTCAATTTTTCAAAGCTTCCAAACAATATTCTAAACTTAAATTTATCTTTGTTCCAAACTTCTTCCATAATGTGTGCCAAAACTTGCCTACAAACTTGGTATTCTATTCATTTATATATTGCATATAAAACCATGTATCCTTACCACCTCCCCAAATAAAAAATTGTAAATGTCTATTGCATCAATTGTCTTCTTTCATGTAATTAAATGTGTCAATTTTGAACATCTAACCACTAATTTAAATATTTAATCACTTCCTCTTTAAATTCATGGAAATCCTAGAATAAAATTCATGCTAATTTCATCCCATTATTTTTTTGATATAGGTATGGGTTGATATAACCCTATGTTCTAACTTATCCTCTTGTCCAACTAATAAAAAATTCACTTGTGCATTTTTAACACACACACATACCAATCTTTGGACAATAGTAAGCTTCTTCCAACTATGCCAATTTTTTTGAACTCCCAAAATATCCTTCCAAGCCTCCACTATGTTTATCCCTTATCATGATTTTATGCATTAATCCTCCTTATATGCACAAGTTTTCTTTATTTAATAACATTGATTTTTACGAAAAGTAATCTAACCACAAAACTATGTGACTATTAGTTCTACACATGATTTATATACATCTATTAATCTTTGGTATATATCTTTTTCATTGAATCATATCCAAAAACTTCTACTCACATACTTTTTTATCAAGATAACTTCCCTACTCATTGTGTCATCAAACTTGATTAATTTTCCAATCATGTGATTCAACGTAAATGAGTCACTCTATAATAGTTGAACCCACTTTATGTGTCATTGATTCAACTTCCCTTTACTTATAATAAACTATATCCCTTCATGGTCCATGTAAAACATAATCTTTTTTAGAAAAAAATAGTCATTAAATTTTTAAGTGCTTACACATTAGCATAAAATTCTTATTCATAGATTGAATATTTATCTTGGCATCATTAAACTTCTTGTTAAATTGAGTTATAGGCCAACCTTATTAATTCAATCATCATGTCATTATCATCTCATTACATTTTAAATGCCTTGTTGAAATATAGCAATGACAACACTAGTTTATTTGTCACTTTACTCTTAAACTCTTGAAAATGTTTGTTAGTTTTTTTCTCTCAAAAAACTCCTTATGATTTCCTCTCAACATATATGTGATCTTACACATGTTCCACTTAAGTTTTTGGTGAAATTATTATATAAGTTTCATAACCAATGAAACATTAATGTCTCTAATGATTTAATTGGAGATGGCCACTTAACTATTGCATGCTCTTTCTCTAGGTCCATTTTAAAACCTTATTGGGATACTAAAAAACACAAGTATATGATCTTCTTCATCATAAAACCACATTATTCACATTAATTAGAAACATTTAATCATGAAATCTCTACAATAAATTCCACATATGTGCTATATTTTCTTATTTTGTTTTTATAAATACCATAATATCATCTAGGTATACAATGACACACTTTCCTAAATTTTTTTTATAACTTTGTTAATAATCCTCATGAATTTGTTCGACACATTTTTATCCCAAATTTCATGACTAGCAACTCGTATAACCCTTCATTTGTCTTCATTATATTTTAGTCATCACCTTATCTGTTCCCAATTTGATGATGCCCAATATTTAAATCTATTTTTAGAAATAGTGTTCCCAACTCAATTAATCCATCAAGTTGTACATGCATGGAAATAAAAATATATGATTTATTATGATCTTGTTAATGGTTCTCAAGTCTACACACATGCATCACTCTCCTCTTTTATTCATCACCAATACTATAGGTAATGCACATAAGATTAATCTTTCTCTTATTAGCCTTATATCCAATATTTTTTGTACTTGACTTTTCACGTATTCATTCCCCTTGGGAATAACCTTATATTCAACCTTGAATGGAAAACATACTTAAATAATAAAATCCATATGATGATGATACTTTTCAATGATGAAAATTATTTTGGTATATTAATTGAAATAATATCGATGAAATCATCCATTAGTTACCTCACTTCAATTTTAAGTTACTCTTCCTTTTCCTATGTCCCTTTATGTCATTTTTTCATGATCTTGGGTATGAGCATAAAACATGCCTACTCATTTCCCACCACCCTCATAAATTATTTACATGACACATCAACACATGAGTACAAATATTTTGTTATAATTCTATTCCTTGTATTTCAATAGACTCAATGTGAACTTATTTCATTCTTTCTCCATGTAATAAATATTCCTCTTCCATAATTATTAGATAGCCTTCATGTCATATTACTATATCCTTCCCAAGATTACATGACACACATCCATTGGCATCATATCACACTAAAATTCATTTTGGTAATCACCTATTTGTAATTTCACAAGGCATTTCTCACTCACCAAAACTTGTATTTTTTTTATCCATGACATATTGTATGGGATTTGGGAGGTCCACTATATTCAAACCTAATTTTTTTAACATTTTTTATAAGATAGAATTATTTTTGTTACCATTATCCATGATCACCTTATAGAATTTGATTCTCAATTTAAAAATTATTTGGAATAGGACATTAATATGCATCAACTCATCATATTATTTTGGTGGATTTATCAATTCCCTCTTCATCATTATTTTTTCACACTTAGTTTATTTAGAATTCTCAATTGATCCAATAGATTATTCTTATTCATGCATGACATGCACACTAATTATCAACCTCCAATTATTTTCACTTTGTGATTGGGGATATTCATATGCTCTGTATTTAGTTTTGGCAAACTGAAAACATGTTATTTATAATCCTCTTCCCATTCCTCAGAAAAATATTCCATGCCCTATAGATGAGTAAAATACAACTCCTCATGCATATCATTATTTTACATTACATATCTATTTTTTCCCATGTATGTGTGCATTTCACATATGTTGATTTTATCCTTGTTAATATTATCATTTTATAATGCTACCTTTTCCTCCTTGGCACGTAAACAATCCTTTATATAACTTGGTATTGATTTATCTATTTGAAAACTTCACCTCAACATTTTATGCAAATTGATAATATTCATCTAACATTTAGATTCAATCCATACTTAACTCCTAGATACCAAATATAAATAAATTTAGGTACCTTAAAAGCTTATCCTATTCAACTTCACTATGACCTAATATAATGGTGATTTGGTAAAAATATTCCATGTATTCATTGACTCTTAGCTCATTATACCTCAAAATCTACAACTTTTTGAATAAATCCACATGGTAATTCTATGAAATAATTTACCCCTATTTTTCACAACTACTATATCCCTCTTGGTTATTTTTTCCATTATTATTCTTCATATTTAACTTTACACTTCCTTCCACCATAGCATCATGTAATTTTTCATCTTGGTTTGTGCCACCTTTACACATTGTGAATCACTGATATCATTAAACTTAAAGTATTCCTCAATTTTTGTGAGTGGATCAATGATATCTTTAGGATTTAAAATTATCAATAAAAATGGCACGTACACATTTATGTATCATATAATCCATGATATATATCTCAAGATTTTACCCTCACTTGCATCCATTTGTGCCTCATATTCTTCATTCTCTCTTGCACCTTATGTATGTTGTTCTTCCTCAATATTACTCAAGTAATCCATTGGCATAGAACCATGATTTTTTTATTCCTCCATAGCATATAGTTGAATTTTTAACATGAAAAACATATACAATACTTAATTCAATATTATAGACACATTTTATTTCATTGCACCTCTACCAAAAACTCTTTTGGGTAGTATATTCAATAACTAGCATAAATATTATTGCTACAAGATTTATACTCAAAAACTTATGTAAGAGGCCTTAATTCCCACCATAAGTTTTATATCAATTCTCTAATATGAAAATTATGTATACATGGTAAGCTATTCCAATGAATAACTACTCTAGAGCACACACACCTAATCTAAAAATCATAGAGTTATGCTTACATTAATATAAAAAAATATTACATAGAATTCTTTTGAACTCAATATTTAACATTAAACCTTATCTCTATAATTATGGATTATCTCAGACCTTCATGCACACTCTCAAGGCTTTAATGCCATTTTATCCCTCTTTTGAACTCTCTCTACAATCCAACATGACCTCCTCTATGAGATCCAAGCTTCTCAAATTTTTCCTTTGTTTTTACCTATATAAGATCCTCTAATTGATACATGTCAATAAATTTTCATATAAAATATTAAAAGTTGACACATTCATTAAGGGTTACTTTCACTCTCTTCTAAAACCATCTCCAATAATTTTGGAGTAAAACCTAATCAAAACTACAACTATTATTTATCACACTTATTTTCTCTTATGCTAGCCATTAATTTTTATATGTTGAATTCTTGTGTGATCCTAATCTTTGCAAGAGAACTACCTTTCTGTTTGGATGTACCCTTTCACTTATTATAATTGTCTACCATTATTTATGATGTACTTCACACTAAATTTCTTATTCAATTGCACAACATTTGTTATTCTACATGAACCAAAACTTTGAACCTAGTGTAATTAGATATCTGGTTTAACAAAACTACATTTTACTTCTTCCTCCATATGTTGAGTTTTGCACCTAAACATTTACACACTTTTTCCTTGTCCTCCCAAGCTATAAATTTATTCAAAAAATTATACTAAGCTGATGAAAGAATCCCCTTTACCTTGGATTATTTTACATTATAGATTCTAGTATTCAACTTCATTTCCTTATTTACTTTGTAGTTATAATAATTCAAAATCCATGTATTCTAGAATTATGGAATGTTATTCATAAGGACCTTCACACATTTTTTAAATTTTGACACATGGTCAATAAGACTTAAGCTATGACCCATTTTCATTTTTTTTTCACATTATATTGGAGTTTTATGTAAAAAATATAATTTTGTGAGGAAGATTTAAATCATCTTGAATATAGTCAACTCTATATATTAGGATTTGTACTCCCTCTTGGAGAATGTCTCATGGTAAACTTATTTTATAGACTTTACTTTTATTTAGTCATGTTTGGTTTTTGATTCAAATAATAGTCCTATTCTATGGGATATGTCATTTCATGTTTTTTTCAACACCAAAATATGCCTAATTATCTACTTCAATGTATGTTTCATCACCAAATGTAGTCTCAATCATTGGTATTCACTTATATTTGATTTTAGAGCTCTTACATTTTATATGATCCATGTGTTTTTCATATAATTTAGATTGATTTTATGAATGACACTCACATATTATTATGTCTCACTAGATTCAATATTATAGGGTGAATCCTATAGATATTCATTATACTACTTCTTGTTAGTGTGTTTGTTGTATGTGTATACACTATCTCTAGTCACTATTTCATGTTATTATGTTTTGGGTACTTATTATACAAGGATACCTAATATGGATTATTTTTATAGACCCATATCTAAGGTTTTCCTCACTCATTCACTTTATCTCAGTTTCTCTTAAGGGGGGTTATTTCTCACTACAAATTTTTATTTTATGCTTATTTAGGCGAGTGTTTATTACTTTTTCCTTTCCTTTTATAGAGTAAACCTCAAGGGGGGACATTTATTATGACATAGTTTTTTCTATTCTAATGTATAATTTTAGTAATATTATTTATGTATTAGCATAGCTTTATATACCCATCATTATCTATACTTATTTATAATAACTTAATAATAATAATAATAATAATAATAATAATAATAATAATAATAATAATAATAATAATAATAATAATAATAATAATAATAATAATAATAATAATATATTTAGTGTTGATCCTCGAAATCAGTTTTTTCTATTTTGATGTAATATTTTTCATAGATAGATATTCCTTCCTATCCTAACCTCCTTAATTGATATATAATAGATAAATCTATCTATTAACCACTAAATATATTGTTATTATTAATTTATTATAAATAAGCATGGGTATATGTGAGTGTGTGTGTAGACATACATGCACACACACACACACAAACACACACACACACACACACACACACACACACACACACACACACACACACACACACACACACACACACACACACACACACACACAAAATAAGTTGGAGGGTATGGATGAAGTTAAAATTTTGTTAATCCATTGAAAGTTTTTTATTATTGTGTTTGTAATGTGAGGGGGTCCTTTTCCCCTCTTGCACATTTGAAATTTAATATATAGCATATTCAATGTATCTTAGTCAAGGTTTTTTAACTCTACATTTATGAGCCTTTAAGCATCCCTAGCATACTATTAATTATCATTGATTTAGTAGGATATTGCTTTAGTTTGCATTTATTGATAATTTTGATCGGTGATTCACCCTCTAGGCAATATGGGGTACCCTATTATAAATGAATATTACCTCTTTTTTTAGATCTGTGGATGCATATAAATATGGAATGAGTGAATGTAACCATGGCCTTAAAGTAGGTGAGTAAATTAATATTGAAAATATTCCATGAGGTAATGCTACTAATTTTGATTCTCTATTACTTGATGTTATTTTGCATATGCATTAATTTGACAAATCCTATCATTTTTTTGAAAACTTTACTTTGATTTTTTATTTTGTGGGTTGAGTCCCCCCCAAGAGCTTTCTGAAATAATAGGTCCATGACCATTGTCAAGGCCATGGTATGAGACTTGAAAGAGTGCAAAACCTTACCAAGGGATTTTTTTTAATTTCATTTCTCAAACCTATAACAATGTCAAGCCATTATTAACTGTGGGCCTTGGTTTATTCACAACACTCTAATTGTCTTTTCTCACTGGACTTGGGATTTTCATGTCTTAGATAAAGAAAAGCTTAAAATTCCCATTTGGGTTAAGTTTTTTAGCTTTCCTCTCCCATTATGGAGTTTTATTGACCAGCTCATTAAACCCATAGAGAATTTCATATGTCATGAGCATACTAATTTATTTATGGCTCATACCCAAAATAGAGTTTGTGTTTAAGTGGATTTATCCTGAGACTTGAAGGATTATATTAATATACAAATTAGAATTAATCAATTTTCTTAGTGAATTTTATATATCAATCTCCTGAATACTTATTTTTTATTCCAGTCCTCAAACCATATGATTTAGGAATGTCCTCTAATGGTACATGCACCCCTTGTGTCTCAAGAAAAGGGTGGATCTAAGGCTAAATCTCAAAATGTAAATAATGATGATTGGACCACATTCACCAACAAAAAATTAATAACTCTTCAAAAGGTGGTAGTAGGCCACAATATTTTTCATATAGACTTATTAAGAATAACCATACCTTGACTTTTACTAAAAAAATTGATTTTCCTAATAAAGTTTCATCTTTGTTTGTGTATACTCCACAAGTAGTGACTTCTCTAGTTGAGACAACACCCTTAACTTCCCCATCACAACCCTCTCCTAGGGTGAATATTTTAGAGGAAGAATGAAGTTTGGATACCCTAAACTACAAATCAGTGTTCCAATGCTACTGTAGTCCCTCTACATATCCTAAGGAGGAGGAATATATGGATCATAAAATACATATTTCAAGTGAATGATTACATGACCAAAAAACTTATGTTTAATCATTTTTTTATTGAATATCATAGAGGATAATGGCATGCACATTGTTTCAATGAATTTATCACTTAAGTTCTAAAGAGAGAGAAAAGAAACTTGATACGAGTATGGTTGAAAAAATTATTTGTTTGTGTGCATGTTAAATCCAAATGATTGTGAAGAGATCATATTTGGCTTGGTAGGAATACTTGTAGATAATAAAGCACTAAAGAAAACTTACTTGTTAGATAGATAGTTGGGTGGATTGACTAGTGATAGCTAGATCCTAAAAGTGAGAGCTTCCTTATGGGCTATCAATCCACATGTTTTAAATAATCAAGTTGATAAATTGGAAATAATATACTTACATCAATAATAAAAATATAATAAAATCAAATAAAAGAAAAATTGATAGAAAATTGGACTATAAATGATCTAATTAGTGATAAACTAATTAATACTAGTGCTAATAGATCAGGGTATGTTTTAGAAAATCAAAAGGGGGCCTATGGGTGGTTAAAAACACATAAATATATATTTTATTAGGTGTAGGTGGGCCAAATTAGCTTACTAGTTTTTATTCCACATGTTACCATCGGTAGTTAACCTGTCTGTCAATGGTTGGGTTCCAACTGTCAGTGATTAACTATGAAATTCTACTTGTGATCATAGAGGGTGATGGGATTCTAATAATGAATTTTAGGAGTTAGGTAAGGGATAGATTAATTTTTAAATGGAATAAAAGTACATAAATATTGATAAATAAGTACTTATCTTAGCAAAAGTTGGTTGGGTGGGTAGTTGATGTAGTTAGCCTATTTGTGGAATCTAGATTGATTCCAATAGAGTAATGGTACTTGAAAGCTTGGTTGAGAGATGATGGTAAGTTGGCTCTCAATAATATAGTTGATAATACTTGATAATGTTGATTATGTTAATTGACTTGATTGAACTACAAAATAAAACTCTTGAATGCCTGAGTTCTTGATAATTATTGTAGATGGATTTGACTTCCTAGGATTCTCTCTCTTATAGGCATAAGTAAGAGGTGGAAGTGAAAGTGTAATTAGGTCATATAAATATAATTTATGCATACAAAGTCTTAAAACATAAATTATAAAAGTTATATTTATAAAAGGGCTTGTAAAGTTTACATGTTCTTAGTAAAAAAGTAAATCCTAACCATCAGTAGTCAGGGATTCCAAGGCTAACCATTGATGGTCACCCTGACTATCAATGGTCAGGGTCCCTAGGGATAGGTTCCTGAAGGTTAGGGTTTCTCAATAAGGTGAAACTAAGCAAAAATTAGTTGGTTTAAACTTGATAGGTGTAGGTTGGTCCTAGGAGGTTCCAAGGGTACCCACAAGACTACTTCAATATTTAGAATCATAGGTGTGTAGATTTCTAGTGTCTACATATTACCCCTTTTTATTATGTGGCTTGTGTGAATGAGTTGTAAAACAAAAATGGAGTATGGATCATGGGTCTAGTTTCCTTAAGAGTGGGAAGAGGTATTACCCCTCAAACTAATATTTAGTGAGGTGAAGTTGAAGTAGGTAAGGGTTTGATACGTGGTAGATTGTGAGTCACTAGGTGGTAATATGATCTTGGGCATTTGATATGCAAACATGTGTATAGAATGCAAAAAAAATTATGATAGCTTAGATCATACAAATATGAGGTTGCCAATGTTTGTAAGAATAAGGGTTAGTTCTAAGAAAGACAAGTGATAAGTGAACCACGTGACTGCCTATAAGCATGGAAACTAGGAACACTCATAAATGTAAGTTTCTTAAGTAAAATATATGTATCTAATGGGTATCCAAGGCAAGAAGTACTCCCAAGGAAAACACAAATAGGTCAAGTTTTATGGGTATCCAAGGTAGGAAGTGCTCCCAATGAAAAATAAGTGGGTCAGTATGCATGAGGTGGAGTAAAATATAAAAAGGGACAACATGGAAATTTTGTCATTGTAGTCTAAGGACCAAACAATAGTGTCATAAAATTACATGGTATATGGGCCAAAAACAAGGTTATTAGGTGGTTGGGTTGGTAGGAGAAATAGATCTCCAAAGTAGGTAAGAACCTGGTGTAAATGGATTGAAATGGGTAGATTGCCTAAAAAGGGGAAAAGTGGGTTTAGAGGGTAACATGACCATCAATGGTCAGGGTCCCTAAAAAGTGACTATCAAAGATCAACCTAACCATTGATAGTCATGGGAAACCCTAAAAGTATAGAGGGTAAAAGTAAAAACACAAAAGTTAATTTTTCATTTTTACCACACTACATTATTTGATCGAGCTCTAGGCAATTTTGGCACTTTATGAGGGAGGTATGTGCTGAGGTAGATGTTGTTTATTAGCTAGAGGCATATGATTGATTCAATGGGTCCAAGATATATTTAGCATGAGGATTCATATATGCACCTAATGGAGGGCTCAAATCATGGAGGAGGTCACAAAATGAGGTAAGGGGTATACTAAATTGATATCTGGGTGTGATTTTACTATTTATTTATATTTTCCTAGGGAGAAAGGTCTTCAAAATAGTTGTTTGGACCTACATTCCCTAAGTATTTTTTGGGAGGTTTTAGTAAAATGGGGTGGGTAAAAGGTTAAATTGATAGGGTGGGTGGGTGAGTGAGTAGTAGGCTAGATGGGTAGAGTGTTTAGGTTAGGTGTTTACTAAATTGGGTCCCTATTTAGGTCTTGGTAGGTTTGGGCATTTTATCCATAGAATGCTCATAGGTGACCATCAAATGGTCAAGTCTAACCATCAATGATCTATACCCTAGGGAATAGGGTTCCCTAACCTTTGGTGGTCAGTATAACTACTAGAGGTTAGCGCTATTAAAAGGTACTAAGGATTTAAGCATGATTTGAGGGTAAAATGTAATGGTTAGGATTGAAGTTTGGATTGACAGGTTGGGTATAATGGGTAAATGGGTTATGGATATAATTAGGTCAAATATGTTAGGTTTAAGGGTGTATTTTTAATAGATAGGGTAGATGACACCATTTGGGTTCTAATCTAAATAGTTTGATTTAGTGTAGGCTCAAGAGTAGATATAGATGCATGACCATGTGACATGGATCTTCCTTATACTACTAGATTGGATGATTACTAATGATTGGTCCCATGTGGAGGTGGTAGGGCTAAGAGGGATAATTCACTAACATCACGTGCTTAGGGATGCATCTATGATAGTATCACTCATTGAGAGATGGGATCTTGATACTAACACTTTCTTGTTACTGACTAGGGAGATGATTATTCTCTCAAAGGATGTCAATAGGATCACTTGACTCCCACTATGTGGTGAGGTGATCTAATAGATTTATTAGGAGGAGTATTATGAGTATGTGGAGTACTTATATGGAGATGATAACAACTAGGTCTACTATCACTTTGGAGGGTTCAATTACATAACACTACGAGAGGGCTCTCGAGGAGAGAAGACTTATGATGATGTTGATGATTGTAGTTACTTTCTTTGGGTTTCTAAATTCAAGAAATGAGAGATTCCCCTATGTATTATTGGTTATTTTGGTTGAGATATTACTTGATAAGATAGTATATGGTTGGGTCCCAATACTATTAGTCTAGATTTATAGAGAGTTGTGGGGATACAAACACCATAGGAGGTATGGTATCAGCATGGGAATGGTTATGAAATATTGGACCTATGAGTACATTTAGGTTCTAAAGTTGATGGGATTGTCATGGATGTAGAGTTCCCTTTGGGCTTTATGAGGTGGAGTGATGATTATGCTACATTAGGAGTTTAAGGTGGAGCACATGATGTGGAGTGGTTCATGGCTACCCTAGGTGGATTGGTAACTATAGACATTATATGAAGACCATACTTATAGTTCCCTATCTATCCAAGTGACAAGAGGGAGACCCTTTTTATAAATATCTATAGGTGGATTATTAGTCACTGAGAAGGTGAGGTTGAGTTGATTCCCTTCAATTGATTATGGCACTAGTTTAGATTTTTATATGGTGTATTAGGTCTACATCCATAATATAAAAGGCAAGATTTGAAGGTTTATTTACTGATGCCCTAACCTATTCAAATAGTTCTAGAAGGTGGGTTTGAGAAGATTCTTGTTAGGGCTCTTATAGATGATTTAGGGTATATAGATAGATATATGGCTTGGTACTAACCCATCTATGCATTTGTGGATTCAGGTGGGGATGATGGATTGGTGGCACTGATGGTTATATATCTAGTCAGCTAGGGTGTATAGGTAGGGGTAGCATTGGTTGTGACCCAAGCTCAAGTATAAGCTCTATAGGGATAGGTGGCCACATTATAGGTCTAAATTTAGGCATTATAAGGTCAGCTTATCATCATTATAGGTGAGATATATATACTCAAATAAATGGTTGGGATGGGTGTGAACATAGATGGGGATAGTGGTAGTGGTGTAGGACCATGATTATGTTGAGATATGTCATTTTGATGTATTATTTTGATACTGACCTATTTTTTGATGTAGTGAGATGTATATGTTTTGAGAAATAGATAACACATTATGATATGTATAATTTTTTTATGCTTTAATGTATATGATAGATACAATGTTATATATGATAGTTGATTTTAGCTTATGATTATGGATTATGGATGTTGGTTCATGTTTATGATGTTGTACTTAGTAGCTTAGGCATGTGATGTTAGAAAGTTTAGCTATGATGATCTGATTCTATTCATGGTTATGATAGGATATGCTATGGATGGATACATGTTATGGCTTTATTTATGGTTATATGCATGAAATGGGAAATGGTATATGCCCTAATGTTTTTCTCAACTTGTCTAGTTTATGTTATTGATGGTGTAATTACTTTCTTATGGTTTATGATGTGATTGATGTTCATGATTTACTATGATATGTTGACATTGTGTTTGACTCATTGATGAATAGATGATGTTACTTAATATAATGTTTTTTGTTTATGACCATAGTGATAAGCCTACATAAACTAAAAATATATAAAAAGTTGAACAGGATGCTTTTTCATTGGTAAACATCGACACAAAACCCAAAGTTGGATTGCCTTAGTGAAATTAAGCCTTTCCAAATCTTTGAATTAGCATGATTAAGTTGATAGATAGGGATCCTGATTACATTGTGTCAAGTAAGCTCATAGTTTTAGGCATATGATATGTGGAGGGAGAATGAGTGAAACTAGAACCATTAGGGAGAGTAGTATGCCTTTTCTATAGGTATCTAAAGAGGTGGTATAAAGAAGTCTATATCCATATATAAAGTGTAGATTGATTGATATGGGAAGTCTACAAAGGAGAGTTGATTATGACTTTCCAAGATTATTATTGTTTATGAAATCTAATTATAGATTTCAAAATTATTTTTCTCTTGCTTTGGATTTTACTTTTGCTATTAATTTTGATATTTGCTTAAGCGTTGAAGAAGTTAATCGATGTAGGAAGCTTCTAAGAAATTAATAACTTTGACTAATGCTTTACTCATCCATCCTTCAAGGGAGTGGTATAAGTTTATGTGCTTAGTTTAAATGATTTTGATAGATATCCTTCAAGGGAGTACTCTACCTTATGTTTAGAAAATTTAGTTGATTTTTTATAGCTATCCTTTAAGGGAGTAATCTGTGAATGCTAAGAATGATCCATGATTTGTTTTTCTATTTTAAATTTATTTTTCTTTGATTTGATTTTGATTGACATAGACTTGCTCATACATGCTTAATGTATTGCCTTTTTGAAGGCAAAACTAAGCTAACATGAAGGTTTAGTAGGTGAAATAGAGGTATAGGTGACAATAACCATAGGAACCACTCTCAAAGAGATGTGAAGTACTATGAGAATCATGCCATGGATAGAGATATGGTATCCATAATTCAATATTAGGCTATAATTATGATGGATAATCACATGATGTAATTTTAGTTGGTTGCCCCTAAAAAGAAGGAAATGAATGTGGTTTGTAGGGGACAAAATTAAGTTAAACAAATGATGATTATGATCCCTACATGATAATAAAATGGATGAAGGTGCAAAGAATTGAGAGGGTTAGGTTCTATTTTGCCTTTGAGAGGGGAAAAATGGTAAGCTCATAATCCATAGTTATGGATAATGATGTAGGTTCCAAGCCAATTAAAATCAAATTTCCCTTTTTACCTTTTTCCATATTAGTTACATGTTAATTTTACTTGAGGACAAGATCTTTAATATTGAATTCTTGGACTCTCAAATGTTTTATATAGGCTCATTCGATTCATTCTTGATAGACATGAAAATGGGAAAGAGAGACCAAAAAATGCTCATCAAGTATCTTTAGTTAAGCTAAATGTTCTTGATGATAATCATTTTTTGAAATAAGGTCATGCAAAGATATGTGAAGAAAAGGTATTTGGAATTCAACAAGAAATACAACCTTGGATCCAAACATGAGAGAAAAGAGTGTAGCACCCATAGGGGTTCAGATGATAGTATGATATGCCCATAAGAAGAATGGGATGTGCAAGTGCCAATCCTGACCTGAGGCATTAACCATTTTGGTAAGCATGTTGTTAAGAGTTTTGTTAGAGGCTTTGGATTATCCATTTTATTATGGGCATTAAGGTGATGAAAATCTAAGTTTAATGCAAAATACATCACAAAGGCCTTGAACTTTTTTTTAAAAAAATATTTCCCATTATCAGTGATGATCTTATGGGGAACATTGAAATGACAGATGATGTGATGGGTAATAAATTTGACAATATTTTCAATCTTATATCAAGATAAAGGGAATAGCTTCCATCCATTTGGTGAAATATTCAATTATGGTAATGATATAATGATGTCATTATGAAGAGTGGGGGTTTATTTAACTAATAAGGTCGAGACCCATTATGAAAAAGGCTAAAATTCCATGGAAATGTGAATGATATTGCTAGGTGTGTGATGTAAGTTAGCATGTTGTTGATGTTTGACACATTTTCTCACATAATCATAGTAATCTTGGTTAAGGGTGGGCCAATAGTAGCCCAAGTGGAAGATGTGTTTAGCTATAGTGAGTCCACTAAAGTGGCCCCACATATACCCTCATGTGTCTCTTTGATAGCATGAGAGGCTTTTGGACCATGAAGGCAATGGAATAGGAGGCCATCAAAACCAAATTTGTAAAGAATTCCACCCATAATGGTGTAATGGGAGGTGATCTAAATAAATGCATGATGAGCATTCTTAAAGAGGCCAAAGGGAATTATGCCACAATGAAGGTAGTCAAAAGTTTACTAATACCAAAGTTCAGGGACACTAAAGATGGTTGGCATGTCTTATTTAGTGTATGAAGGTTTGATAAGGTGATGGATAATGACTGATAGTTTGGAGTTTGAAGGTGTTGATAGGATCTGAGAGGCAAGAGAATACATGGTATCAGTAAGCTTGTTAGTGGATCATGGGGTGGTTTGAATATGGTAGTCATTGAATGAGGCTAGGAGATCTATGACTAGTTGTTTATATAGTTGCATCATTTCATTCTTACACTATTAAATGCCATTGACTTGGTTAATGAATAATTGGGAGTCACCAAAGATATTGATTATTTTGACTCCTAAGGCTAAGGTAGTATAGAGACCTATTACTAGGGATCCATACTCAACCATATTTTTGGTACATTCAAAGTTGAGTTTGAATGAAAAAGGAAGTGGTTCATTGATAAGGGGATAAGGATGATGCTAGCCACTCCACCATGATGATATTTGGAACCATCAAAACACATGGTTATGTGATAAATAAAATCCACTTAAGATATACTTATGATTGACTCATCTATAAATTCAAGAGGGAAGGTTGGTTGTTTGGTAGGGGTGCCTCAACTAGTTGGAAGACAATGACCTAACCCTTGATTGATTTCTATTGAAGGAACTCAAGGTCAAACTTAGATAAATCATGAGCCACTTAGCCATACACTAGTTTTGGTATGGTTTGAAGTGAATGTATTTGAGGGGGTTAGTATTAAATATGATAAAAAAATTATGGTTAAGAAGGTAGTGGTGAAGTTTGGTGGCCATAAAGACTAGGACCAAACACAGTTTCTTAATATGTGTGTACTAAGTCTCATATTTGAAAAATGTGTGGTTAATCTAAGAGATGGATTTTTCCTATTGTTATTCATCTCAATGGTCAAGCATCACCCCTAGGGAGTGGTCTATGATAGAGATATAGAGGTAAAAAGGTTGGATATCCTTAGGAGGTATAAGGATAGGTGAAAATAGAAGCTACTCTTTGAGTGCATCAAAAGCCTTTTAACAATCAAATTTAAACTTGAAAGAGATTTCATTTTTCAAGAGGTGGTAGAAGGGTTAACACCAATCAGAGAGCTAGGAGAAGAAGTGACAAATGAATTTAAGTTTCCCCTGCAAGCTATAGAGTTGTTTAAGATTGGTTGGAGGTAGCATCTCAAGGATGGATTTTATTTTAGTCGGATCAACTTTGATTCCTCAAATGGAAATGATGAATCTAAGAAGTTTGCCTGAAAAGACCCTAAAAATACATTTCTTGGGATTGAAGTAGATGTGATAGTGGATAAGTGATTAAAGATAATCTTGAGAATGACAAAATGGCCTTTATCAAGCTTGGACTCCTCGAGTAGGTCATCCACATAGTCTTCAACTATTATATGGATAAAGTTATGTAAAATATAAGTCATGGCATGCTAGTAGGTTACAATAACAATCTTAAGACTGAAGGGCATGACTTTGTAATAGAAGTTCCCCCATAGGGTGATAAAGGCAATTTTGTGCTAATCTTTAGGGGAAATAAAAATTTGATTATAGCTCAAGAATCCATCCATGAGAAATAATATTTCATGGCCTATTATAAGATCAACAAGTTGGTCCATTCTAGGTAAAGGAAAGTTATCTTGTAGATAGGTGAGGTTGAGGTCATGAAATTCCACATATATATGTAGTCCCCCTATGTCTTTAGTGATAGCTATAATATTTGAAACCCATTAGGGATAATCAATACGCTAAATAAAGTTGATAGAAAGGAGGCATTAAAAATCTTCTTTCAAAATAAAGGCTATGCAAGGGTGTACTCAGTGAAGTTTCTATTTGATAGGTTTGGAATCATGATTGGTTATGATGTTATGGGTGGAAATGGTTGGGTAAATATTAGGTATATCAGTATATGACTAGGTGAATGTAATACTATGATCTTAGAGGAAGGTAAAGAAGTCTTGTAGTTCTTTAAGGGTGAGAGTTTGGCCAAGTTTGACAATATGGGGGTTGTTTAAAGTGTCTATGTCAATGTTGATGGTAGATTAATTCTACATGGTTGAGGTTTTTGGAGGCAAACATTTATGGATAGAAGGATTAGGTGCACTAAGGTAGGTGAGAATATAATCATCATCCTGACACTAGATAATGTGAATGGTAGGAGAGTCTTCTCCCATGATTTTAGGATGGGTCAAAGGGATGGATATGGATTCCCCTTCCTTGTGATAATTCAAGGAGCTAAGAGTAATAAAGTTGATGAAAAAATAGGTGGGATGGTGTTCTCATCCTCACCCACAGGGGGAGGGGGTGTTGGTGAGGAAGGGCTTTCTTCTTCAACAATGGTAGGTGTAGTTTATTTGGATTTCTCATTATTGGGTCGAATGAAGCTAAGGGCATGATTCTCATGAGGCTTTTGGCTCTCAATCAAGGTCAATGTGTATGGGAAGTGCTCATATCATCCCAAACCAAATCCCTTTTATGCACATCTGTGAAGGTATAGTTTGGCAAAGTTTGGGTTGTCCAAATAAGAGAAGGTGGAGATGAATGGTTAAGGTAGAGAAGGGTTGATGGTAGAATTAAGTGCCTTGTCAATTCTCACATAGATAAAGTGGGTTTGATAGCTCAGAGGCCCTATGGGGGTAATGGCTCTAATGTTAGGTTATAACCTAGTTGGTGGTTGAGTTTCTCATATTATTAGGGAGTAAGGAGGGAATCAAAGGTGAGGAGATGGTATTATCCAAGGGTAAGGTGTTGAAAGGTAGGTTCCAAAGGATCAATGATGGGTATCTAATCCACAAGGATAGATGAACTAGTGGATGCCTTAATGGAAGAGGAGGAATTAATGGCTTTGGGTTCTATGGGTGAGGGCTTGATGGTGGTTTTTTATAGTGCTTTGGATGGAGGAAAAAGTACATCATTAGGTTAGTAGGTCATATTATAGGCTAAAAAATGGCTAGGGTTGGCTTGTATGGTAATAACTTGACCTTCATGTTCAAACTTGACACAATTATGGAGGGTAGAAGGTATACATCCCATGGCCTAGATCCAAGGTTTCCATAGAAAAATATTCTCTTGGAATTCACCTTCAACCACATAGAATATTTTAGGGAGTGTGTGAGGTCCTAGCCAAATATGAAGGATGGTAATTCCAAAAGTAGCGGTCATAGTGTCATTAAAAGATCTAAGGATGGCTGAAGTTTTAGATATGACATTATTTCATAGATTGAGTTTCTCATAGGCATGGGAAGAGATGATGTTGATACTGCCCCCCCCCATCGATCATAATCTATTTGATATAGGTTTGGTTGATTTGGGTTGTAATAGAAAGAGGGGGATCTAGGTCTTTGTGTTGAATAAAAGGTATCTTTGAGTCCTTTAAGGTAACAAGGGTGGAGAGTTGGAGAGCACCAACAAAGGCCTCTATAGGTTAGTAATCTCTTAGTCTAACCTTAATGGCTTGCATAGCCTTGATCATGGCGTAATGATGGTGGGGTGAAGTGGAAATGATCTCATAGAGGCTTATTTTAATAGGGGTTTGGTAGAGTTGTTTAAGGATCCCTCTTGAAGGATTTAGAGGGGTTAGCCTTTGAAGTGTCTAAGATGGTAACTTTGAGCTTAGTTTTAGATGTAGAGGTTTGGATTTGGCTTGGTATAGGGTGATTTGTTGGGTATGTCCATAGAATAGAAACTTTGGCCTTCCCTTTATCATTTTGTTGTGATCATGTGACCACATTAATGGTATGAATATAGGGGCAAAGTGTGATGGGGGGTTGGGTAGATTCTCTATCACTCTAAGGTGAGATTGGGGGATTAGGAATGTGTTTGTGGCTGGTTTTTGGGTATAATAGTGGAGGAATGGAAGGAAGGTCATCTAAAAAAAGATCATCCTCATCATAGAGTTGGTGGATAATGGCTTAGATAGCTTTGTAATTCTCTGTGTCATGCCCAAGTGTCATATGATAGGATTAGATTTGATGATCATTTTACCAAGTTGGATTCTAACCAAGAGGATTGAAAGGTCTAATGGGAAGTAATGTGAGGCAGGAGGTCTACACTAATCTTTGAACAATGGTTGCATAAGATTCTGCTAGAGATAAGGAAGGTTTTAGGCTCATGGTTTTGGTTGATAAGCTGGGCATGTTGGTGGAAATAGGTTCGGTGAGATATGTTTTGGGTAAGGTGGTGTTTCTAGTTGATGTATTTGGTCTAGGTATGTTGGGAGTTAGGGTAGTTGAGTTTGATGGTTTGACTAGTTATAATCTAGGAAGGATCAGTGCATCAAATAATAAATGTGTTGGTGTAATCAATGGTAGTGGGTGACATATGTTGAAAGGGAGTTTTTTTTTAAGAAAATTGGAAGGGTGAAGCCCTAATATATATGGAAAGGTAGAGGGAGGTTGATCTAAGCAACATTTTAGTTAATAATTTGGGTGATGGTTCTACCCCAATTGATGATAGAACTTTTGGGAGCCATAACTTTTGCACTGTAGCTCCAATCGACTTGCCATTTGAACCATTGGAAAGATCAGAATGAGAACATGGTAAGATGGCATGGATCTCTAATTGATGGATTTTGACCCCTAAAAACCCAATGGAAGTGCCCTAAATTTAAATTTTAGTAGTGCAGTCTAAAAATAGTAAGTTTCTAAAAATAGTAATTCCTTAAATTTTGTATTGTTGTAAATCATGGAAGTCAAACCACTTGATCTCCCTCAATATTGGTGACCTTCCACATCCTCCTACCTTTAAAAATTGCATAAATGAAGATGTAACCTGAAAGGGAAATTAGACATCTCTTCTCAGAGATAAACATATGTTTGGATCTATAAATTTTGATGAATAGAACATCTCTTCTCAGAGATAACATTATTTTTATTATGTTGTTTTTTTTCTTAAATTATCTTTCAACCAAAGCTTCTGAGTTTTGGATCAAAGGTAGAGGCTTAATCATGTGTCCTTTTAATTTTTTTGTCTTCTTGGTTGGTGTGGGTCGAGACATGGGTATAGTCTTAGGTAAAGTTAAGTCTACTTTCAAGGATGGGTGAACCAAACTCTAAGTAGGGAAGGTACCAAGAGTTTTGAAAGGTTTGGTTGGTGAGGTGGTGGTTGTTTTGGTTGATTGAAAAGTTGAGGGGTTGTTAGAGGTTCATATTGGTTTAAGAGGTGGTAGAGAGATGATGGATTGGTTGGTTAGAGGTGCGCTAGAAGGTTCAAGTTTGTTAATGGAGGGAAACCATAACTATTTCTAGAAATTGGTCCAATCCATGTCTAGTTTTAAGGTGAATTCCAATTTTTTTACTAATGTATAAAAAGGTTTATGTACTAGTTTCACTCCATGGGTAGTGGATGCAATAGATTGATTCATAGGTTGGGGAGGATGGTAGGTAGGTTGGTTGATTTATTAAGGTGGGGGAAGCAAGGTTGAGATAAATGGCTCATCCATGGAGGCATTGGTATAAATAATCCTCCTCTAGGAACAATATCCATATGAGTAGTGGTTCATTAGGTAGTTGGTGGAGGTGATGAATCAAGAATTTTGATTTGCCTAGATGTTCTAGTTAAGGTAGTATGTGATGATTCCAAAACTTATATGAGGGTAGCTAAGTAGAAAGTAACTTATTTGATTTGGCTATCCAAATGAGGGTAAGGTGGTTGCAATATCTTGGTAAGCAAGGTGGGGGAAGAATGGGTAAATTGGTTGATCAGGTCCTCATGGGTAGGTGTATCATGAACCATGTTGACTATGTGGGAATTATAAGAGAATTTAACCTATGTGTCCTTAGCTTTGATAGGTACATGGTTAGGAAGAGGTTTCCTAAAGATGTCAAGAGCTTTATTTTAAGGGGCATTAGGCTTATCTAACATGATTTCTCCTTTGTTAATAAGACTCTGAACAATATTCTTGAAAGTATTATATTGGCTGATGTCATGTCTAATTAATTGATGAAAAGCACAAAGGTCATTCTCATTGTACCAAGTAGGTGTTGGATGAGAAGAATAAAAATTTTGGGGAGGTTTTATAGGTTGAAGTTGTATAAGGTTAGCTTTTAGTAGCTTCTCTAGAACTAAGGTGTAAGATTCTCCAAGTGGAGTGAATTGTTTTTGGTTGCTTCAATTTAGGTTCCTTGAATTTTTATTAGAGGTAATGGGAGAATTTTGTTTATTGACATTGGGTGGAAGGGAAATTTTAAGAATGACAACATTCATGGTTCCCCTGATCTTGGTTCCAATATTGGCTTGGTTTCCTAGTTTGGAAGAAGAGGTTTCATTGGTATTGAAGGTAGACTTATTGTTTTGTAACTTCAATTTACCCTCATTTACAACCTAGTTTTTTATCTTACATTCTGTGGTAAAATCATCATCAAAGTTTCTAAATATTTGGACATGTGGTGTAGAAGACATATGTTTGGCACAAGCTCAAATGAAAAGTTCTATAAGTTTAGGTTAAGGTAGGTAAAAATAAAGTTGATTAATCAAGATCCTCTAATGGGTGACAAAATTGGTAATGGACTCATCATTGAATTGCCTGATAGAATAGAGGTTTGTGATAGAGACCCTCTTGGAAATGTTAATGGAAAATTGATCCAAGAAGACTTGTGCTAGTTGGGTGAAAGAAAAGATGGAATGTTTAGTGAGGGTACTATACCAGTCGAGTGTTGGGTTGGATAAGACATGGGGAAGGTTCAAAGGAAGAGGGCATAATCATAAGTAATCATGTAACATGCATTCTTAAAATCCATAAGGTGTTGTTGGGGGTCCTCCTTGCTTTGAAATTTGGTAAATTTTAGAAGCTCTCATTGAGGAGGGTAAGATTTGATGGGGATAGAAGGGTGAGTAGGTTCATTACAAATCTGATCATAGGATAGGATGTTATGAGCTCCTGAAATGGATGACTAAAGGTTGGTCATCTTATCCATGAGAATTTTCATTAGGTTAGTTTGAGTTGGTGCACCAAAAGTATTATAAGTTTGATATTGTCATTGACGTCGGGCAACATATTCATAATTTATTTGGCAGCTGAGAGGCTATCACATATTAGAATGTGGATGCTAGAGGTTGGGTAGGTTAGGTGGATGATAGTGGTTGGGTAGTGGGTACATACCCTTGTAGGTTATGGATATATCCTAAATTGGGTGAAATGGGTAACTACTAATAATTTCATATGGATTAGGCATGGTTGGTAGTTGGGTTGGTGACAAGAGGGAATGTAGTGACCTTTGTGCTTATAGGTGGTGAAGTAGAAGGGATAGATACTCCTAATATTGGTAAAGAGGTATTAATCAATGGGTTAGGTTTGACAGAGGGGAGGTTGATAATGTTGGTGGTGGGTGCTCTAGCTATAATTAGGGTATGATGGGTCAATGGTTGGGTTATCCACAAATTAGAGGAGTCATTATTAGGGGTGGAAGGTGTAAGGGTAATGGTTGGTTAGATAGGTTGGTTATCAACCATAGTCTTAAAGGGGTTAGTAAATGAAGATGCTTAGGTAGTCAAATGTTGGGTAATGACCATGGAAATAGGGATACATTTCATAAGGTGGGATGGCATTCCATAAGGAGGATCTTGAGGTGGAGTTGAAACTGAGATATGGTGAGAAGATGTGTTAAGATAGTGTTGAAGGGAAACTAGATTGTTGTATAGAAAAGTGGTAAAATCCATGTCCCCTTGGGGAAATACCTGAGGGAAAGTGGGGCTTCCTAATGGATGAGGTGAATCTTCTACCTCAGAGATGTACTCTATAGATGAGGAGTTAGAAAAGGTTGATTTAAGTGATGGGTTTTGTTGTACTATGTCTCTTTGCTACTGACGAGTGAAAACCATACAAGAAAAATGGGAGAGAAGACAAAAGAAAACTCACCACTCAAATAAGAAGAAGACAAAAAATGATCAAGGAAATCAAGACACACTCTATGAAGTATGTTTAATCCTAGAGGTTATTTTTAATCTCACTTTGAGCTTATGCCTTATTATATGACAATGTGTGATAGAAGTTGGCTTGTAGATTAGGTACTATAGAAGTAGTCTATGGTTGGTTTCAAGTTTTTAGGTTCTCAAAAGAATATGTATTGGAATCAATATGAGACTTGGTATTGGGTCCTAACCCCTCACTTCATGGTCCCACAATGATAAGAGTGTCAAGTGCTTAGCCAATATATATTGATATCTAGAGTTTATACTCAACTAGAGAGTTGAATTGGTCCTCCCCTTGGTAATGACCTCCAAAGAGGATCACTAAGAATGGGTAAGGTGCCAGCTAGGTGATGAAATCCTAGTCAAACCTCATCTTAAATTATTTTGATTTTTGATTGGTGAAAGTGGTCTGGATAGTGTGTGCAACAAAGGTGATGTTACGATAATATTACTATGCTTTAATTAAAATTGAACTAATGTTAAAAGTAAATAATGGATATAGTCAATTTTAAGTCAAAAATAAATTTTAGTTTCAATTATGAACACTAATAGAGAGGAGAGCATACAAATGCAAATAAAATGTGAGTAAAGACTCTAGATCCCACCAGGTGTGTCATAATGTTTCATGTAAATGTTCACTTAAGTTCTAAAGAGAGAGAGAAGAGAAAATTGTTATGGGTATGGTTGAAAAAATTGTTTATTTGTGCACATTTTGAATCCAAACTATTGTGAAGAGTTACTCTTTGGCTTGGGAGGAAGACCTACAGATAAGAAGTCACTAAAGAAAACTTACTTGTTAGACAGATAGTTGGGTGGATTGCCTAGAGATAGATAGAACCCAGAAGAAAGAGTTTCCTTAGGGGCTATCAATCCATGTATTTTAAACAATCAAGTTGATAAACTAAAAATAAGATACATCAATAATTAAAAGGTATTGAAACTGAATACAAGAAATCTTGCTAGAAAAGTAGACTAAAAATGATCTAATTAGTGATAAACTAATTAATACTAGTGCTAATGGGTTGGAGTATGCTTCAGAAAATTAGAAGGGGGCCTATGGGTGGTCAGAAACACATAAAAGTAGATTTTATTGGGTATAGGTGGGCAAAATCAGCTTGTTGGTTTTTCTACCATAGGTGACCATCAATGGTTGAGGTGACCTTTGGTGTTTATCTTGACTATCAGTGGTTGGGATCCAACCATCGATAGTTGACTATGGAATTATAGGTTTGATCACTAGAGGGTGATGGGATTATATAGATGAATTATAGGAGTTGGGTAAGGGCTAGATTGATTATGAAATGGAATAAAAGTATATGAATATTGATAAACAAGTACATGTCTTACCAAAAGTTAGTTGGGTGGGTGGTTGATGTAGTTAGCCTATTGGTGGAATCTAGCTCGATTCTAGCCAAGTAATGATACATGAAAGCTTAGCTGAGAGATGATAGCAAATTGTCTCTCAGTAATATAGTTGATAATGATGATGATGATAATTGACCTGTAAAAGAAAACTCCAAAATTCCTGAGCCCTTGATAATTATTATAGATGGATTTGACCTCCCAGGCCTCTCTCTCTCTTATAAGCATAAGTAAGAGGTGGAAGTGAAGGTGTAATTGGGTCATCTAAATATAATTTGTGTATGTAAAGTCTCACAACACAAATTAGACAAGTTATTTTTAGAAAAGGGTCAGTAGATATTACATGCTTTTAGTAAAAGGGTGGATCCTAACCATTGGTAATCATGGGTTCCTAAGGCTAACCACCTGACTGTAGATGGTTACAGTCCCTAAGGATAGGGTTCTAAATGTTAGGGTTAATTAGTTAGGTGAAACTGAGTACAAATTAGTTGGTTTATGCTTGATAGGTATAGGTTAGTCTGAAGAGGGTCTAGGGGTACCCCTAGGCTACTTCAACATTCAAAATTTGTAGTTGTGCATATTTATAGTGTCTACACACATCGATAGTTCCAAATTATTGTTTAATCTTAGAATGATCAGGGCTATATTGATCCTTTGCATAAGTGTGCACTCAAGAAAAATTATCATATTTTTAGTAGTATAAAAATTATTTGCCTGCAAAAGGTTAAAATTTATGGCTTCTTATTGCATAATACAACATGAATACTTTGGCTTGGGGCCATTTATCAGGGTACTAGGCATGAAGCTATGTATGGTGGGGTTGTCACTTTTTTTAATCTAGATATTTCTTAGAATATAATTTCCTTGGGTTCATACCCCACCCATTGAGTTATTTCAACCTTTTTTGACTTTAATAATCAAATCATTAGGATGGTTAACATACACACATCTAATGATTCCATGGAATGGTCCATTCTATGGAGATGGTTGGCTGAATCACTCCCTAACATGCATTGGATCCTCTATGGTAATTTAAATAGGATGTAATTAGTTGAGGATAAAGAAAGATGCATTTCAATGCATTGGTGTGTTGATGAGAATGAATCTTGGTTGTATATGCATAACAAACTTGGGGTGTTTGATCCCAATCACCACCAAAGGAAAAAAATCAGCCACCCCCTAGTCCACTTGGTCCAATTTTTGAAAGGGAGAAGAAAGGGTGCTTCAACAACTTGACTGAGTTTTGCTAGCTGAACAAGATATTTTATTTTTTGTCCTAGTGCATGATAGGTTAGTATTAGTCATCCTTGATATTTTTATTATATCATCACCCTATCTATTTTAATATTGAGTGGATCATGCCTCAAGTGAATCCTACCTCCACTCAATTTTATCTCAATACTTCGCACCTTAAACATGAAAGAATAGTGGGGCATATTATTATAATTTGGAACCAGATTCACTAACCATAGGGGGACACTGGCTAGATCTAGTGGTGATCAGAAGCTCTTACTCGCACTTCCACCTTTATTTATATCTATGGGAAACAAGTGGCCTCTTTTTGATGGTGTTTTTATAATGCTACAAACTATGAGAATCTTTGAGTTTCATAGGAGATGGAGCTATCTCCTTTCAATGTTTAACTTCAAACTCAAGTATCCCATTAGAGACATAAGCTCTACATAGAGGAAGCTCACAAGGCCATAAGAGTTAAACTGAGAGATCTTACGCACTAGTTAAAAATAAGAGACAAAGTCTCTAAGGACTTCTTTGCCATTATCTATTCTAGGAGAGATATTGATAGAATTAAAGATGACAAGGAAGGAAATGATTAGCTTACCAAAATTATTGACATTATGGAAGTTTTTTTTCATCATTACCATGGTGTTTTTTTATCACAATATTCCTCTACAGAATGAGAGGTAGCTCTCCATCAATTCTTCTAGGTGATACCCTACAAAGTTTCCAATTCACAAAGTATTACTTGTGATATACCCTTATCTCTCAATGATCTTCGTGAGATTGTTAAGTAGATGGTATTTGATAAATATCTAAGAATTGATAGTTTCTCGTGTGATTTATACTAGACCCTTTGGGATATTGTTGGCCCTGATCTTCATAAGGTATATTCTAAATCTATTTTAACTAACTCTTTAGGACCCATTATAAATTAGGGTACTATTAATTTTATTCCCAAGGATGGTGATCCTAAAATTATTTTTAATTGGATGCCTATTAATTTTCTCAACGTCTCCTACAAGATTATTTATAAATCTTTAGCCTTTGGGATCAAGCATATTCTGCCTTTAATTTTTGGGAGTGAACTAATTGGATTTATTCAGCGTAGATTCATTTTGGAGAATCTCATTGATATTTGGGAAGGTATGGAATGGGACTGAATCTCTAATTAAAAATATATATTATTCAAGATTGATTTTGAGAAGGCATATGATCATATTGAGTGGCCCTTCATTCTATCCATGTTGCAAGCCCATGGTTTTGGCCCCAAATTTATTTAGTTAGTTAATATGCTCTTTTAGGATATTGGGGAATGTGTTACAATCAATGACACCCAATATTCTTGATTTAAACTTAATCATTCTATCCAAAAAGTATGAAATTTATCCCCTTCTTTATACATGTTATAAGTAGAAGGTTTTAGCTACCTGTTATCTATCTACACTACAATGGGTTTGGTGAAAGGCATTTCCCTCCCTTAGTCTGATAGATAGCTTTTGAATGGTCATTTTGTAGATGAATATTTTCTCACTCTTTAAGAGGAAGAAGAGTCAGTTAAGAATGTTATGGAATTTTCCCATATTTTTTTAATCTTTAGGCTCATTTATCCAATGGAGAAAGGCTCAATGTTTCCACCAGTATTTGGGTCCCAAACCTCCTTGGTTGGAGGTATATCAATGGAAGTGGCTTCTTCTAGGGTGAATATTAATTTTATTCACATCCCTTTTTCTTTTTGGTCTTTTCCATTTGAGTTATGTTCTTATTTGGTGTAAAGAGTTGAAAAAAAAAATTCTGGATCATAAAGCCTTTATCTTTTGCTGGAAAATTTGAGATTTACTATAACATTTTGGCATTTACTAATGTTTATCAATCTTCCTATTGGGCCCCTTCTAATTCTACTTATAACAAGATATAAAAACTCCTAATATATTTTCTATGGGCTAATTTTGAGGTTTAAAATGGCTTTCATAGAGTTGCTTGGAACATATGTTGCCAACCTAAGGAAGATGGTGGCCTGGGTCTCTTAGACATTAAAATTCAAGGCCTTGCTCTTGGTGTCAAATGGATTTTTATAGGTCTTGTTGGGGATGAATATTATAATATTATCCTTTATCATTGTATTTATTAGGGGCTTCCATGTGGTATAAAGAATTGACAAGGCCTAGGACTTCACTCCCTTCTTATTACCCCAATGCTAGTTAAAATTAAGGGTACCTTTGTTGTTCAAATCCTATGGAAATCATGGGAGAAGATTAAGCATCATCTTAATTGGATAGGTGAGGGTTTCAATAATGGCCTCTCCATTAATTCCTAGTCTCTTTAGTGGTCAACTTTTTGAAAAAATTCACAATGTTCCCTTTGCCTTAGTCCCTTAAGTTAAAGGGTTAAGGCTTTTTATAAAAGGTGTGAAGTCTATAGGTGGTCTCTTTTGCAAAGAGAATTAATCATAGCTCACTTGGTAGAAATTTTAGAATAAATTTCATTTAAATAACTTAGATGTAAAGGCTATAATATAAATTCAAGGTTCCATACCTGATGAATATTTTTAAAAAATAGGGGTCAACTCCCTTGTTCCTTGATGGAAGGATTAGCATTAGTATATCCCTTATTCCTTGATGAAAGGATTAGCATTAGCATATGACCACCCCTTCAATAGATATTCTCCTTGCATGTGTTATAATTTTATATCCCGTCATCATATTTTAGATGAAATACTCAACCTCAAATTGAATCTCCATTCTAGACATGGACTTTGGGACAAACACTTTAACATTGTGTGGATTACTATCATTAAGCCCAAAAAATCTCATTATTTATGGTGTCTTCTTTATCAGGGCTTGTATGTGGGTGATCAAAGCAAGAATTTGGGAGTCTCAAACCCCATATACCTGACTTGTCAATAACTAGAGACTTCTAATTACCTTTTTGGGTTTTGCTCTCATGTAAAATCTTCATGGCACTATATTTACTCCTTTTGTCAGCCCTTTTGACCTAAATTATTTATGTGAAAAATATCTCTCTTGAGGGACTCAACTCTATTTCCTAAAAGTACAATAGATTTTGGTAGATCTTTCAAGATGATATTTTATTTCAAATATAGAAAGCTAGAAATTATGCTTTTTAAAATCATGAAGAGCTAGAATGTAGTTTTACTATTACTAATAAAATTATTATTCTATCTAATTTTATTCTTTAGATTCAAATCCAAAATAATAAATTCTACCTAGAACTTAACCACCTCTATCATTTTCTCAACCACTAAGGAAATTCCTTGTGCATAGTTAGTCATGAAAATTTTGAGCCTTTATGGTATCTTACATATCCCTAAGGATGAGGGCATGGAATACACTAGTAGCATTCCAAAAATAGACATAGGAATCATTCTCCTCATCGGTCACCACGTCATTGGTCTTCCCCATGAAATAATGGTCTAAATGGCTCTTTTATATCTATAGGTAATGCCAAGTGTTGGGGCTCTCCAAAAAATCATGATGTTAACATCATGGGTTAGGGTCCTCCCCCCGAGGAATTTTTTTACAACTAGCTCTGATAATCTCTCTTGATAGAAACTAAGATGAGGCATTATATGCTAAGAAAACTAGTAGTTGGTATCCCTTACCTTTGGACAAGGATCCTCCTACTTTAAGAGGATGGGGTGATAAGTCTTAGAACCTACCATCTCCACTGCCTTCCTCAACATCCATGTTTGTTGTGACTGCTTAATAGTCCTCTTTATTAATTTTGTTCCTTGTTCTCTACTTATCTATTAATCTATTGACGTGATATTTTTTTTTGTGTGTGGTCATTTCTTGACTACCTTTTGGACTTTTCTCGAGGTGTTTTTTCCCTTAGAGTGGTTATGCTCATGTGGTATGAATTATCCACCTCCTTTTTTGTATGATTAACATTTTACCATATCCTTGTTTAATTTTTATATAGATATGCTCTTCAATACAAAAATAATGTATCTTATTCATATATGTGTCTATTGTTTTAAAGTTCACAAGTATTCACATGCAATTGCGGGTGATAGTCTTAAGGTTGCTTCTTCACAAATCCTGAAAACTATACCAAATGCACATATCATGGGCCTTTTAATTATTTTTAACAATAAATATATTTTCTTTATGGGTGAGGGATATAAAAATTTCACTTTATAATAAAAAAACATAACACATTGAAATATATATCATTATTGATTAATATGAAATATTACATCTCGCATTTCTCCTTATGTTGATATAAAATTATGTATCATAGTAATTATAATATAATTATTCATAAATTTAACATAGTATAAAATTTTTGGTAATTATGTATTAAGGTTTTCCCCAACATACATATAGTGAGTATGGAAATTAAAAACTCACCTTATTCTTACCTTTTAATTATAAAAACTAAGCTATGAAATAATTGTACCATAAGAGATCAACAACCTTTATTGGCACATTTTTTTATCACATCGTGTCTTCCACCACACAAATTGAGCAGTTAAGTATGGTAGGTCATTATAACTGTATTTTTATAATCTAGCAAAGGATGACATTTTTCCTCGGTTTCAAACACACACACTTTCAATAAGAACTATAGAGTCATTATCAAATCCATATGGTTCTAGTCAAATTTGTATGAACCTGACATAATCTTTAAAAAAATGATTTCTTGTAACTATAAATTCATAATTTTGATATTGTAATATATTTTACTAGAATCAACAATAATTTGTATCTTGTATTATTTTTATGTAAAATATCATACACATGTAAGAGATACATGATGCCACTATGCTAAACATAGTACATGAACTAGGGCTACTTTAGGTTTAGTGGGTGAATCAATGTTAGAAATATTTTGTATATTATTAATGATTTACTCTCTTAATGACTTACACTTATCTAAACTATACATTTCCATGGTTTTGGTGCCCATTTTAATGTAATATAACTTATACAATTTCTTATTTATGTGCCTAGAAATAGTCATATATGCATTAGCGTAAATTAGATATTAGAATTGCATTTTTATATTTTAAACAGTTGAATGAGTGTAATAAGGAAGAAATGTTTATGACGGTTTTCTCAAAAGGGTTTTCCTAGGTGATAATACTATGTATCATGTGTTTTTGTCATTTATATTTCTATTTTAAATTTTATTATGTTAGTATTTCTTATTGTGTGTTAGATTATTTATTCATTATCTTTATAATCTATATTTGATTATCCTAGTACATGTGGCATGTCTTCCCATATTATGATTTTACCATATTATACTCGCTACTTTAGATGAGTGGAGGAATAAAGACACTTGTATGTTTTACCTCCTGATAAGAGAGATGATAATGATTTTACAGGAATCATGGATGATAATAATGCTTTTTATTATTGGGAGACATAACATAATAGATATTATTATTGAGTTTGCAAGAAACCCTTCAGTCAAATGTCAAAAAGATGTCCTAGATTTGTTTTTTCCATGTGGTTCTAAGTTATCCTTCCAAAGGCTTCTTCATTATTCCTAACATTCCATTTTTTTAAATAAATGAATACATATAACATGAATTAAAGAACATGAAAATAAATTTCATTTTTTATTTCTAAAATAACCATGGTAACAAATTAGATTCAACAATCTCTCCCAATTCAATTTCTATGTAATTCAAATATATATTCTCATAAAAAATTAATTCACTTCACAAAGCATAATATAAATCCATTTGTAATAAAGACATCAATTCAAAAAGTGAAATTAACAAATCATCATCTGAGTCTATAAAAATCATATGTACATATCCATGTTTATCAATTACATGATTACATATTTTAAAATGATATAAAAATATATTACATTTTCTAGTTCATGAGATTCATACAAGATTAAATATTCACAAAGATAAATCCATATAGATATAGGAGTCACAACTTCTACTAAGAACTAAGTAAAAAAAGGGAGAGTAGCATCAAAGTTTGTTCCTACAGACATAAAACCTTTCAAATCCCATGCATAACTCTTGTTTATTGAGAGTGTCCCTACCCTTGATGAGAAAGGTAGATATAAAACTAAAAATAAATAAAATGATAATGTATAGACAATTAAATATTGTAACTAGCTCCATGCAATATAATGCAAATCTCGACAATGAATACTTTTAATAAATTCAAAAAATAATACACTCCTAATGTATACAATAATAAATAATGATACATTCCTAATACATAAATACTAAATATACATGTTTATTTCCATAATATATAGTAATTAAAGAGTCTACCTTATCACATCTAAACTAAGTAAGCCACTATAGATCCAATGTGAAACTAAGGGAATTACACAACTTGCATATTATTAGTAAGGTATTTATGTAACCGATAAAGTATTCATTTTCCTAAATCCAAAACTCAGTCCCTATGGTTTTCCCAACATATCCATCCTAACAATATTTTACATAAACAATAATCTCCATAAAACATATATGTGAACAATATCAATAAAGTGTGTAAGGCATAATGTAATGCACAATTTTCTTGTGAGATGTTATCACCATCACACTTCACCAAGAATCATAGAGGCATACATACAAGAAATCTATGTAATTTGAATATTTTATTTTAAAATAAAAACTACAATAATTATTTATGAGAAAATGTGTCCCAACCAGATATTCACAGTCATAAATAATAAACTTAGTAAATGAGCACACTTTATGCATTGTTTTTGTATAGGAAAATAATTTTAAAACAAATTGAATTATTTTAGTTTTAAAAATATTAATAAATATAAGGTTTATTTTTTTAAGGTTTTAAAATGAAAAGTGTAGTGATGTTGATGTGAATGTCAACTTCTTAAATTAATTTTTTTTGACAAATTTTGTAGTTGAGGTAAAGGTTTAGGGGATGGAAATAGGGAAACCCCTAATTCCCATAATTCCCCTTTTATTTTTTTTTAAATTCCATTAACATATATATTCAAGGTTTATTTTTCATATTGTGATCATACCCCAATATCTCATTTGCATGGTCAAATCACATTATGTTTCATGGTTCCTCTATTTTTACAACTTATGATTTAATTAGTTTTAGTCCTTTTAATCATTTTCATATTATTAATAATAATTCATGACTGTTCATAAATATTTAATAGTTTCATACATTAAAATTTATCATAGTTAATAATATAGATTTCAATAATTTTTTTGTATATCATCACTATAGCCATAATCATGTTATGTCAATAGCTTCATTTCATTACCATAGAGGGTCCTGAGACCACTACAAGCTAGAGAACCAGTAATGGTTTGGAACTGACCATATACTTCATGTCATAGTCTTAATTAATAGTAAAATTATTAATCTTAGACTGGTAAAAATATTCAAACCACATAGATGATGATTAGTTTTTTAATCTTTTAGTGAGATTTCATCTATAGATGGCCACTTCACATCAAATATTCCTTGATAAAAAACATAATTTTTTTTATTGATACTTATTGTATTTGGGATGGATGGATTTAATTGTGTAAATAAAATATTAGAACCACACAGTGGAATATGATTTAAAATCAATATTAAAATTTATTACATTTTTTAACAGAATTTCTAATTTAAGAATTATATTATACTCCTTTGTTCTAATCTCATCAACATCTCTATCTCTATGTGTATCCATTTCTCCTCCTTCACAAATTATATATATATATATATATATATATATATATATATATATATATATATATATATATTATATATATATATATATATATATATATATATATATATTATATATATATATATATATATATATATATATATATATATATATATAATTCTCCAATTTTTGTGCATACTTGAGTTTAGTTAACCACTTCAATTTAAATCCAAGGCTAAAATTAGTTTGATGAAAAGTTGAATTATTCACTCCTTTTCATTGAGTTAAACTAAATCTCAAATAGCATTTTAACATCTTTTATAGTGATCAACTTTTATAAATTGACAACATTTTGAAATTGTTTATAGTGATAAACTTTTTATAAATTTTATAGTAATAAATTTCCTATTTTTTACATTACAAATTTACTTATTTTAATTCTTTATGTGTGTATCTTTCACTAAGATTTTCTTTATATCATGCTAAAAACAATATTTAGTTTCATTTCGAATATATATTTTATTTTAATAATATTAGCCTTAATTATTAGTCACGGTCATAATAATAGGTGAATAATGATTTTCATGGAATTCACAAATCCGTATTGAAGTTAAATTTCCCCCTACAACCAAATAACAAATTATTTTCAAAATTAGGCATCAGAAGGTTTTCATGTAATTAAATAACATTTATAAGTGTGATCAATTGTAATTATGCATACCTTGTGGTACCTACACACTTTAACTTAGCTTGTTTCTATCATGTTAAGGTTACAAAAATCACCATACTATGGAGTAATATTCAAATAATATAATGGTTAGTTTTGGATTTGTTAGCAAAATTTTGGATACCATAGGATAGAGTCATAATATTATTAATTTTTCAATTCATATTAATATAGTTTAAGACAAATTTGACAAAATTAAGGTAATGGCCTATTCTAGTCTTGAGCTTGTCTAGTCACTTCATGTCATGTTTCAAGAGGTTTACATGATGTTAGGGGTTGAGGTGCCTTGTTAAGTCATAATTCATGTGTCAAAGTCATGGAATACTCCCTCTAGTCCAATCAAGTACCAAAATGAGTTTCATGTTATGTCCAAGGTTAATAAATCATGTTTCAAACTCTTTTATAGGTCTCTAACATGTGTAAGAGTGTAAACAATCATTTTTTAGCTCGAAAAGGATGAAGACAACGTATATAGATTATTTAAATGATTTATTAAGGATTATATAGCTTAAAGTTAGTAGTTATTTCATGTTAATTCTATTTTAAATGTTGAAAAGTAGTTACAAGTGATTTTCAATGCTTTGAAGAGGTTTGCCACCCACTTGTACGGACCAAAAAGGTTGAGTGAAAGGTGTAAATAGATGGAAGGATGTATATTTAAATTATACAATTCAAATACATGTTTTGAGTGTAGGTACAGGTTCACTCAAGGTATAAAATTCTTCCTTTCCTCCATCGTTCCCTTGGCAAGCTCATAAAGTCTCACTTTAGATGTTCATTATGTACAGTCAAGTGAAAGTTGTGACCCTAAGATTTTTCCCATATTATGGGTTAATAATGACCTTGAAATTAATGGCCATAATCTTCATATTGGTGGCCCCTCATTTATGAACAATCCTTAAGAAGGTAGGATAGTCTTAAAAACCTATATAAGCCCTATAGGATTGGTTTTGGGCACTTTCAATGAACATATGAACTCATTGGTGATAATGTATGGTTTTTAAAGTGTTTTAATATTTTATCCAATCCCCGCACATCATCTTCCACATTGTTTTTGGCATGTGTGGTAGTGAAAAGTGAATAAAACCTAATTTTATG